>JACXGI010001096.1:77824-103568 GCA_016801175.1 Esox masquinongy
CCCCCCCCCCCCCCCCCCCCCCCCCCCCTTCGTCGCCACAGGAGGTGCACGGGAGTCATAGTGGCCTTATCTCAGCGCTCCATCTATGGGTTCAGTTTTTCTGACCTCTCCCGGGGTTCTCAGGACCCAGGAACTGCTGGGGTCAAGGCCGAACAAAAAACCCTCTCTATCTCCCTTTCCCTCACCCCCCCCCTTCTCACCTCCTCGTTTCACACACTCCTACACTCCCTCTCTAAATAAGGGCATGTTGAGTCTAGTGGTTTTCATGAGTATTCAGCCCTCCTTGTAAATCAGGAGTGGGGTAAGGTTAGGGAAGGGGAAAGTATTCTTGGCAACACGGACGTTATCTGATTAGAGGGAGTGTAACTCAAATGCCTTAATGGTTTGTTTTCCAAGGCAGATTACCAGTGCCAGCACAAATGGAAACCAGGGCCAGGCCCATAGGTCACTGCCCGCCTGGTCTTTAGTGGGCTGCTGCCAGACCATGAAGATCTGCACTGGTAGATCTCACTTGTACTCTTCCTGTATTTGTCAGGGGATTGTTTTCAGACACACCCCTCCTGCTTGCCCCTTGTGCACACGCACCCTGGTTTCCTGCAGTTGTTCTTGGGGTCCAGGCTTCCCAGAGTTGAATGAGTAAAGTGCAGTCAACAAAGTGTTGGACTCTATTACGGCTTATCAATTATCAAGAATGGGGGGAACTGTGTCAGGTCCCATGGTCACTTATCCCCATTTTCCTCAAATTCCTCACCCACCTCTCCAAACTGGCATGGTTAAAAACCCATAAACTGGCTGCCATCGATTCCCATACATTTAACTCTACGTTGTACAGATGTTGGAATGGAATAAATATTTTGTGCTGCAGTCATGGGTGCCATTGGTGTTTATGTGTAGCGACAGGGTTTGTGTGTGGGGATTAGTGCAGTCTTATGCTACGGCTTTTAGAGGCATTCTGGAGGTTAAATCAATCCAAGTTATGTTTTTAGGCTCAACCTTGCCTTCATATTCCTCTACAGAACGGGTAAGTGTGTCCAAACATTCGACTGGTACTGTATAAGCCATTGCCCCCCTCATTCATGACCATAGCTCTGCCAAGAAACAATCATTCCTCATGTTTAATGTTTAAATAATTGTAACGCTAACCCTCTCTCTGTTTGGGCCTAATGTTGGATCACGGGTGCTCTGTGGATTCAAGGGAGGGAATGTTGTAAATGCCTGATCCAAACAAGAACCAGGGCGTGTTGTCTGGTCAAGGTGTGTTACATGTCATGGCTCTGGTTCAGTTCCCCCATTGATTTCAAAGGGCCAGGCCAGGAAGCTGCCCTGAGACCAGGCCTTCCTAGAAATGCTGTTGAACCATCACAGTTTTCAAAGCGTTTGCATTTACGGCATTACTGGTCAGCCACGTTACTATTCCTGGCATTCTCCTGAAACTGAGATGAATTCATTTAAGAGTGGTGCCTCAGTCTGGATACCCGGCATGGCTTTGTGGGCTTTGTAGAGATTTTAAGATACCGAGGGGATGGAGCTTTGAACTGGCAATTATTTCATCTCAGCTTAACATTCATTTAAATACCGCGGACATAAATTGGAGTGCCCTGACAGTCAGCAGCGCTTTGACATCTTAGAATAATTACAGGGCAAAGGAGTGCTGTTAATATTGGAAACAGCCATCCCTATATATCTTTAAGAGGCCCTTGGAAGATGAACATGGCATCCCATGTTAAAAGCCGGCACTCGACTTCTGGGTTCCTACAGCATTGCATTATGTTCTGTCACCAGATTGGGGTGACTGACGGGACGTGTTTACAGACTACTGATGTCAGCGCATGAAATGCTGCACATAAACAACATTACCTCACACCCTCACCCTCGTTACCTCAGTGCCCCGAAAAACCTGACAGCCTCACTAACAGCTCCTCTGGCCCGGGTGAAAATGCCCTTCCAAACAGCTTGTATCAATTAGTGTGAAATGCCTGGTGCCGAACGGGTGGGGGTGTGGCAGACAGCCACTGACGCTCGGTTGGCACGGGGAGCAGCTCACCGGATCTCAGCGGGCCGCCCCGTGACTGCCGTGTTTCAGCTGTGGTGAGACCTGAGACTTGAATCGTCGTCCGGCGACTCTCTCGACTTTGTCTGCTCCACTGTTAGCCCTTCCCAAACAACACCCAGGACGTCTCCTGCCCATTGTGCTTGGAGTGATGCTCCACGTTTCTAAGCCTCTGGATAGTCCCTGTCGATGTCCAGGCACCTGAAGCACATGTTTAGAGCTCTGGTTATTTGTCAGTGGAGCGAGTCGGAAGGAACAAACATCCCAGTGTGTCTAATTCCCTGGTTTGTCCCCTTGCCACTTCCTCCTCGCAATCTGTGTTTGCTCTGTTGACTTTTACTGCCGAGCGTATTTGGAGAGCAAAGCACGCCCTGTCCTGTGAGCTCATCGGAGGCTTTATCTTGCATTGCCCTCCGCTTAACGTGGATCCCAGGCTGACACTAACAGAACACAACTGATCAGCATGCGAAGTCCTCCGGTCGGCAGGTCAGTGTGTGCAGGTGCACGCCGTGAGACAATGACGCGCGCCGCGATATCACCCAATCTTGGTCACACACGTATGTGCATGCATGTGGGTGTCGTGTGTTTGTCCGTGCAGACGTGTGCTGGGACGGACGCATGCAGGAAGGAGGCCTGTGAGAGCATCCTACAGGGGGGGGGTCTTCTCGGCGATGACTAGGCAGCGCGCACCAGCCAAAACGACGACTATTATGCGGGACGTGCGCTGGAAGTGGCTGTGATCACTTTTTCATCAGGCAAGTGCTTGCTTTGGGGCATCTCCAATTTCCTCTTAATGAAGTAACTGTAAGATGCTTTTCAGCTATTCCCTCAGTTCAATGTGTCAGTCGATCCCCAGTGGCGCTTCCTCCTCGGCTCATTTAAGTTGGTGGAAGTGAAGCGTCACATTTATCCGTCTCTACTGGCCCCCTATTCCCTAATTAGTGCACTACTTTTGACCACGGTCCGTACGGCTATGGTCAGAAGCAGGGCGCTATATGAAGAACAGGGCGTCATTTGGAAAGGGGGTCAGGACTTCGTGCGCTCTCCACCTTTACAGGAAACATCCCCCTGTGCATCTGCTGCTTCACCTCGTCAATGAACCGCTGAGAGAACCTTCCCAGACTTCCCATTTAGAGCCCAGAATACCCTGCTAGGTTTCTCACGTGAATGATCTCAAAGTGATCTGCAATGACCGTTCGGGGTCCTATGGTTATTATATCAAGTGGATTTGATAAATTATAAGGAATAATAGTTACACGGCATAACTTTAGGAGATCTGGGGACAAGTTGTCCCTGAACAACTGAATGATTTATTTGTGAAATATGTAATACAGTACATGTATATTATTCTACACAGAAACAGGATCCATGACAAGTCCATCTTCATGAAGTCCAGCAGACACATGTTTGTTCTGAGGAAAATAGTCGTGTTCTGCTACTTTCTATCAATATAGAATATTCTTTCTGTTTGCTCCGGAAAGGTAACCCAGGGTCTCCTCCATACAATATTAATTAATGTTTGGGTCTCCTGAAAGCTCTGGAACGTCAAGTGATTGTGCCCCTGTTAAAACAAGATTAAAGGCTCAAGCCTGCCCTCCGTCCATTGTGTTTGTTATCCAAACAAACAACTTGGCTTCAGTCAGCATGAGAATTAAGGAATTCCCTGTATTAATGATTCAACAACATTGTTGCCTTCTGATATTACTGCCTCCCATCTGACTTTGATCGATGTGTAAATATTTAGGCTGATGTGGCAAAGATAGAGTTGTCTCCCAGCGCCTTCACACGTGCAGACGCTTGCATGCAAACACACACCCACACCCCAGATGCACACACATGCAGATACACACACACACCACTGTGGGAACAGAATGTGACCAGAGACCTTCTCCCAAAGACCCTTCTCCCCAATTTCGGTCCCGGCAGGAGGAATGTGATTTTGTTAATGAAGCCCCTGCGTGGCCCCTTGGGAAGAGTGCTTTTTAATTTCTCAGCCCCTTACCGTCTCCTTCAGCCCGACTGTCTAGTCCACAGGCTGGTCTGGGGTCAGTGCAGTGGGGGCTGACTCAAACTGCCCACTAGTTGTTACCAGGGCCCACTGGTTCTCAGACCAGTGGAATGCCAAGCAGTGCTAACCCCCCGCACCCAAGAAAATCCCTCCCTCACCCTCCTCATCATGGCTGTTAGCAGTGGGCTCTGTCGGTCTACGGTCCCAATATGACGAGTGGGGCGCTGGGCGGAGGTCAAAGGTGTTCTATACCGATCGTTTTGGAACTATGATCTATCAATCAATCTGTCAATGAACCAGCGAAATATATTGCATAATCGTCTCTGCGTGATAACATTGTATTATCTCACGGTCAAATTTGACAGAGTTGGCTCTCAGGCTCATAAACACATTTACTCCCGAACCGCTGCTCTGTCCTCTGATCATCACAATCCTTTTCCCAACACCTTGACAACACAAGTACGTACACAAGATGTTGTTTCTGGAATGCAGGCCTTCAACACTGTCTTCACGGACTGGCTACAAGACCTATCTCACGCAGCTGAACATATCTGTGTCAATCTGCCAGTGAACCACTTCCTGACCAACAAGCCTCAACACGTAAAACTGGGAAAACATCTTTCCCAGTCATCTGTATCTCTCAGCAAGGGGGCGCTGTAGGGTTACCGGCACTCCCCCCTCCTCTACTCACACCCAGTGATACCTCTGTCATATAACCTATGTTTGCTTTATTTTAGGATATAATTAAATCACTGGCCATTACGGAGAATTGGCTAAAACGACAGTCCAAAGCCATCAACGGCTCTTTAGGAAGGGGGAAACCTTTAGCTAGCTAGCCACTGAAGGAGAACAACATAACTGAGAAGTTACGTAGCTTTGTAGGTGACAGACACCTTGGGTTTAAAGGCTCACTGTTTCGAGGTCAGTCGGAGGAAAAGGCTTGCATGCACTCTATTAATTGTGGCTGCATCCCTCCGATTGCAGCTAGATATAGCCACCATATAATCAGCATATTACAGATATGTCACTAATTCCGTGTATATTCAATTTGTTGTGTGTGTGGACTTGTGTTCTATTGGACTGTTGTCCATTGCTAGCAGGACTTTCTCACTAAGTCAAGCTCGGCTTAATGTACTCAGTAAATGAGTGTGATTCTCATACTGATTTGCTCACTATGTCAATAGCACACCATCACACAACAGTAAGTGACCGAACTGTCACAGAATTAGTTCTGTGTAGTGTACAGGGAAATACCAACCCTGTTTGTTTGTGAGCCATGTAGTGAAAAGACTAGAGTCTGAGTTATCGCTACTGACAAAGCTTCTCCCTCCCTTAGGGGCAGACACGAGACACTGACGACGAAGAAGGAGAAAGAGAGGCGGCGATAAAGGAGAAAGAGAGGTGAGAGGCTGCCTCCTTCTGTGTCCTACCCTGATACCAACAACGGTTTGTTTCTGAAGAGCTATTGGCGTTCTGCAAGAAAAGCCCCGACCACGAAAAACAAGACATCAATAACCTGAAAGCGATACGGCGCGAGCGAAAATCACCCCGGCGCTTGGAAGAAGAACGCGTGAATGGTCGTCTTTAAACAGCCATCGCCCTGATACGGCCCAGGAAGGGATGCGCTTCTGCTTTGTGTGGCCTGACAAAAGCAGACGGAAAACTTGGGGTGGTGAAATGCCAACCTATTGCCGTGCCTTTTCAGTGAACACAAGTATTGTTCTGCCTCAGAAAACAGTTTTCTGGCCGAGGGCCAGTGTGTGTCAGGTAGCAGATTGTTGGGTACAGTAGGGACAGGTGAGGACAGAAGGGGGAGGCAGGAGAGTCCATGTCTAAGCCATTGGCGGAGACAAGTTTCTTTTTTGTTTAATTTTGATCGCTTACCTCAGGCGGAAGACTTAATCCATCACAATGTCTGACAATGGAGCCGTCAGAGCTGTATGATGCCTCTATAGTCGGAGTTGCAAGGGAGAATTCAGCACCCTGGAAACAATCCCACGACAACACAGACACCACACCACAGCAGCAGAGGGGCGGAGCTTAGCTTTCTCTCCCCACCCACCCCGCCGCTAAAATCTTACGACTGCTACCCGATTTCCCAACTAAAAGATAGAGGTAGATAATATGCATGTTTAATACAATTCTCCAAAAAAGTATGTAAGTTTCACACACCATGATGAACAGAAGCTTGTTTTTAGGTTACAACAGTACGTCCCGGCAGTTACAAAACTTCACCGCTTGCTGCTTTTGGACCTAGAATCTGGATCGTTAGTGTATCTACCCCCGTTCGCTATAAGCTGCGATGCTGCTCCTGTCACTGTAACATCAGATCGATCCATCTTTTCATGCTTCTGCTGCTCAACAACTTCACTAAAGATGTTTCTCAAGGGCACATACCTTTATATTTAATTTTTATAATGTATTGTTTTTCTTTTCTTCAAGTGGCAGACATACAGTGAGGGAAAAAATACTTATTTCACTCATTAAAATGCAAATCAATTTATAACATTTTTGACATGCGTTTTTCTGGATTTTTTTGTTGTTATTCTGTCTCTCACTGTTCAAATAAACCTACCATTAAAATTATAGACTGATCATTTCTTTGTCAGTGGGCAAACGTACAAAATCAGCAGGGGATCAAATACTTTTTTCCATATATCACTGAAAATATACTGCCCAATCACCCGCGGCCTCCACATAAAAATACACACTTTCATTAAAAATTGCCGCGCACCCAGCGCACCCATTAAAGCTCCGCCTCTGCTGCAGCGTGGGCTTGGTGTGAACCCTGTTCCTCCCTCCTCCAAAGCCGTCGCCCCTCCTTCCCTGCCTGTCACCTGCTACAGAGCAGTATGTATGAGCAGCATGGAGCAATGAGGGAGCTTTCACCAAACCACCTGGCCTACTGGAAAGCTCTTATCCCGAGCCAAGTCCGAGCCAGAGCCTGGCCTGAACAGCACCGGACTGGACCTGCGGAGGTGTGGGTATCATGCAGCGCAGACCTGGCTTGCAAAACAGTGACGTTCTCAATACTTAAGGAGAAACCCATTCCTTTGACAGCCCATCGGTCAAATGCTGTCTGGTTGGTTGAGATTTAAGAGGGGATGTTTCATAGTTATAGAGGATGGAGGCCTTGTTCATCCGATGGGCTACATTGTTACTGGACCAGGTTTCCCATGAATGCAACCTTCTGAACACGATCAAGAATTTTAACAGTAGGATGTTGCGCCTATGACTCATCCAATCACCTCAACTTTGAAAACCCACCTTCAAAGCACCTGAGCCAAAGACCTCATGCACAGAGAAGGACCTAAGGACCTCCACATCTGTCCTGTTAAAGACTTTCCTGAGGTTCAGCTAGCATAGCAAGCTCCGCTCTGACTAACCAGAGTCTGTACAGCATCCAGGGAACAGGTTCAGAGAGGAGTGGGTGGGAAGCTGTACGCTGTCCCAAGCAGCACTCTTTTCTCTACCTGGCATCCTACTACTGACTGGTGACCATAAGGAAAGCCATAGGGCTCTGGTCAAAAGAAGGGCAATACGTATGCGATAAGATAGGGAACCATTTGGAACGCAAGCTCCGAGTATTGAGGAGGATGAAAGGAGAACGCGTTGTTCCTCTCCAAATCATGACGTCTCCCCTACAGTTCTCTTCCTCCCAGCCTCCACCAGCTAAACCCGGGTCCCAGTCAACATGTGGCCTGGGAGGAAAAGACAGTGGAAGCGTAAGATGTTTGTTTTCATCATAACCACAGAGATGGCCAATTGGTTCCAAGTGACATGGGGATAGGCACATTATTACATCAGAGCGGTGATTAAAAAGACACAACCGCATTTCCTGTTGTTGTGATTTATGAGCGTTGCTTTCCCAAGTCCCGTCAATGGATGTAATTCTTTTGCGTATGTCTAACTATGTTGGCAAAGTGAATGGAAGTACAGTAGAGTGAGTGTAAGATGAGACATATTAAATTATGATAATTGCAATGAAATCATATTTCTAGAGGGAGCATCTTGTTGCCAGACATTACACAGTATAAGATTCATGATTCATGAGCATATACCAGGCCTTTGGAAAGTATTCAGACCCCTTCAGTTTCCCCACATTTTGCTGTGTTATAAACTTGATTTCTATTTGATTAGAAGTGTTGATTTTGTCATCAAGCTACACAAAATACCCCACAATGACAAAGCAAAAACTTGACAAAGCAAAAACCAGCACAATGTCTGGCGAAATCCTCATCACCTGATTTGTATCATGCCTTCGGTGTAGCATAGTAGCGGAAGTCCCATGCTGTGGAGATGCTTCTCAGTGGTAGGGACAGGGTGACTGGTAAGGAGGGAAGAATGAATGGAGTAAAATACAAAGAGGTCTTTGAAAAAAACATTGATCCAAAGCACACAGACCTCCATCTTAAAAGTTTCCTCTTTCAGCATGTCAACAATCCAAAGCACACAGCCAAGACAATGCTGGAGTGGCTTTGAGACAAGTCTGTGAATGTCCTTGAGTGGCCCAGCTAAAGCCCAGACTTGAACCATACTGAACATCTGCATTTTAATGGCATATATTTTCATATATTGAATATCACTTTTGAAGAAAATCTCGATCTTCCAATATAATACATGCAGACGACAGAAGTAGACAATACTCCTGTGCAGTGCCTTTATTGACTCAATGGAAATAAAAAGGACTAACAATATGTCTACAAAATGACTATTTTGTAGACTATTTTGTAGACACATAGGGCCCAAACTTGTAGTGTGTTTCACGCTGATCATATCAGATAAACATGGCTGCTCATAGTGTCTTTTGTGGGTGTCATGGCAACAATAACCTGCAGTTAAAAAAAGTACCACTGTTCTAGAGCAGCACAAAATGTTTAAGTTCAGTCAACATAATGACTCAGCTGAATTACACAAAGACAATGAACAGTGTATATTGTTAGATCTACCTGGTCTACCTTAAGGTGATGTATGATTACAGCAGGACCTTTTGCAGCAGCGTTCACAAACGATCATGGCTCGGCCGGTTCAAATGAAGCTCAAGTAGACTATATAGAATTTCCTTTAACAGAGGTCACACTGTGTGTAGGAAGCACATGAAAGAGTATACTTGAGCTCCTTTATATGTACAAGCACAAAGCAAAGCCTACACTTAAATGTATGTCACATAGCGGAAGGCTCCACCCAAGCCTTACCTGAATCTCCATTCAGAGAGCCAGTGTAAAGCAGGATATCACTACAGTCAAAAAGGAAACAAGGCTTAACAGATGCTAACAACTGCCTATGAAAAATATGAATACTTTATTGTGTTGGCGGGCCGGTTGAGATCTTTAAATAACAGGTTCCACATGCCATCAATTCCCCAGGGGCAGACACTATAGATGCCCGTGAATCTGAAAGATTTTCAATTCCCTAATGTGTGTGATGCCCTCTCTCACACGGAAAAGGAGAAACGTTGAGGAATAAAAAGAACAGACTCAAAGAATACTAATTCAGGGGATTCAGACGAATGCAGGATTTATCGTCCTAGACACTTTCGACTTCCTTTCCAGAACACATTTGATTGTAAGGGGAGGTTTCCATGGGTGATGATTAAAAAGTAAAATGTCTGGAGGGCGTGCTGACAGCGCAGCTCCCCTGATAGTGTTCTTCATTAGTATTACTGTCCCGTCTAGTTTAATAGAAGCTCATTCTACCCTTGGGAGTAGTGCACATTACTGCAGAAATTACAATGTATTCATCACCTCTAGGTATAATCCGAACGACGAGTTGCAGGAAAATGTATGGACAGCCAAGTCAAATCAAGCAGATGAAGCGTCAGTTTGGGTTTTCTTCCATGATGTGATTACGGTATAACTCTGGCAGCCCCTAGTTTCAGTAAAATTGTTTTTAATCCACAACATAGTGTTGGATCAGACTGAACTATGGCAAAGATATGTTCATTTCACTCCAAAATAATGTGATACAGATGTATGGGTAATTACCGTAATGCTTCAGTGGCATGAAGCCAATTGTTCCATGGATAATTCCAACTTTTTATTACTAATCTGTTCTACTATATTTCCCTTTTTTTAATTAGAGTTGATTGTATGAAGTTGTGTTTTGCAAATTCATCAATAGCCTGTACTTGTAACCGGTTCCTAATTGTTACCTTTTTCTAACGTGATCTTGTCCAAACTCTGATTGCATCCACATTCTAAGACACATTGAATGCCTTTATACCGGCAGCCACTTTCTGATCTATTTTTTCCCCAACTAATTTATTTTTTGACCAATCAGAAAGAGATATGATGTGATTGGTCAAGAGGCAAGTTAGTGGAAAAAGAGTAACTTGAATTTAATCTTGACTCTGTATTGTCACTTCTTCTTGAGTATACAGACAGATGGAAGTGTTCCAGAAATATTTGTCCATGCCTTCTATTGACATTCTAGAATTCAAGTATTTGTTGGAAAAGCATTTTAGAATGCAATGGCATGTTATCTACAGCATGAGAACTGTAGAATATACCCACCCTGCCTCTCAAATGCATTCACCCCCTTGGACTTTATCACATTTTGCTGTGTTAAAACATGAAATCAAAATGGATTTTTTTTGCCACTGATCAACACAAAAAACTCCATTATGTCAAAGTTAAAAATGCATTTGACACATTTTTCTAAACTGATTACAAATATAAAAACCAACAACAATTGAATGCATACGTATTCACCCTTTAGTCTATATTTGGTTGGGGACCTTTGGTGAACAGCAATTTTCATGTCTTTCCACATATTATAAATTGGATTGAGGTCTGGGCTTTGACTGGGACATTCACAGACTCGTCCCAAAGCCACTTCAGCATTGGCGTGCTTGTGTGCTTTGGGTTGTCCTGCTTAAAGATGAATCTTCACCACAGTCCGAGGTCCTGTGTCCTCTGGATCAGGTCTCTTCAAGGACCTCTCTGTACTTTGCTCTGTTCATCCTTCCCTCAATCCTTACCTGTCTCCCAGTCCTTGCCACTGAGAAGCATCCCCATAGCATAATGCTGCCACCAGAATGCTTCACTGTAGGGATGCTGCTCTCAGAATTATGTGCAGTGTTAGGCTTGCACCAAACATTGGGCTTAAAAAGGCACTATTTTGGTCACATCAGGCCAAAGAATTTTCATCAACTTAGTCTCAGAGTGTCCCACACGCTTTCTGGTGTACTCTAACTGACATTTGAGGTGAGTTTTTTGTTTTTGCTACTGTGCCATGAAAGCCACTTTTCTGAAGGACCTGGGCTATTTTTGCAGTGTGCACAGTGTCTACGATTTCAGCCATGGAAAACTGTAACACCTTTAGAGCGGTAATAAGTCGGAGCAGGAACTAATGAACTATCTGAAAATGTCTGACTTGCGAAATGGTGTAACGTGGGACATGACAAACTACACAACCAGTTAGCAAGTTGGACTTTTCTGAGTTTCCTACTGCAGTCAAGCACGTAGACTTAGACATGCATCGTGTTGACAGTTAAACGCGTTTGACCATTAAAAAACATTCAGCTGATAAGAATATGATGTCAAATCCTTTGCATGCGACGAGGGAGCTGTTACAGTGGACAGATAAGAGAAAGATTTTAGAGATTAACCGGCTACAATTTACACTGCAAAACCGGTACATTTTGCTCTGTTTTTTATTTGGAGTACAACTGAACGTTAGGCCAACAGCTTTTTATAGAGTATGGACACACTCACACTGTGGGTAAGATTAAGGCAAAGACGCATGTAATCACCGAGTGTAAACAAGGCTATTAATGCTGTACTCCAGGCCAATGTTGAAGACAATCCCACCTCGTTGGTTACAATGGATTCGTGCCTTAGCTGCCCTATCACCCTGCCTTCCATCCACACCCCTGTTTTACTGTCAAATTAGACTGCCTTTCTCAGCCCCTAACCTCTAGAATTCCAATGACACAGCCATGGTTTAGCTTTCCCCTCCATCTTTATTCTCCTTTCTTAAACTGTCTTATTTTTTCCGCTTCCATCTCTCGCACTCCTCCCCTCTCCCGTCTTCTCACTTCAATCTCCTCTGACATCTCCTCCCCTCTCCCCTCTTCTCACTTCAGTCTCCTCTGACATTTCCTCTCCTCTTCCCTCTTCTCACTTCTGTCTCCTCTCCTCTGACATCTCCTCTCCTATTTCCAGGCTACACGGTGGCTTCTGCCGTCTTCTGCTTGCCGTTCTCTGCCAGTCAATCGTGTGTAAACTGGTCTCCTCCAAGTGTAAACAGGAAAGCCAGTGAATGGGAGTGACCTCCATCTGCCTCAAATGCCAGCCGCCCTTCTCTTATCAATCACGTGCCACACATTCACCCCAGTCCAATCCAGCTTTATTTATTAACAGTGAAAAGGCATGCCGTCACTTGCGTGCAGTGTTTACACCGCTGTTCCTGTGTTCAGCTTTCACGTTTCCTGGCATCAACTCCCCATTTATGGAAGTTGCAGTGGATGAGAGTATCTCAGTATTAAGGTTAGTACGAAAGATGTTTAGACTGTAGCTGCACTTAAACAGCTTCCGATGAACGCGCTTGAACATCGGAAGGCATATTCGTTTTCAGTGATGGTAGCAAAGTGTGCGGGGGGACTGGTCGGCAATGTGAGCATGAGGTGGTAAGCGATGGAAAGCTTAGAAGTTGGCACAATCCCAAAGCGATCTTTTGTGGAAATCTGAGAGGATTTGATAGGAATAAGTAATATGGTGAATCTCAAATCTAGCCAATCAGAGGGCATGTTGGGGCTATTATAGACTTTCTCACACTCACAGTGATGGCACAAGTCCCCTAAATACTCTTGAGTTCTCTGGTTTATCTGTTTCTGTTTCACAACATTAGCTTCGATATGATGTGCTGATTCCTATTAACCCCCAGGTTGTGTTAACAAATACTAGCATGGTTGCTAACAAGGTCTTCCTGTAGCAATGTTGCTAGTTTTGCTAACATACTAGCTGGTGTGAACCTTCCAGATGTGCTTTGCTTGTGTCATGTTTCTTTACTTGCTCAGTTGCTCTACAAAGCGATTTAGCGTAGGTCATTCATTCCTGTTTTCGCCCACATTGTTTCAGCCTGTCTGCTAGCTGATGAATAAGACAGTTTAGGGGAAACTGTATTCTGAGTTAAGCAGCCGCACAGCCATGCTTTTATTATACCAGATCTGTGAGTTTTGAGTATTAAGCTTCGGTCAGTGGTCAGTCCTTTGATGCTGGATTTGTGCAGATGTCTGGTTAGTCATGTTCCATCCAGTTTATTTGTGAAAGGGTCTGATTTTCTCATGGTGTTTTTAGAATTGAGTTGACACTGTTAGGTGACAGACACATTGAATATGTCTCCATGAAGATTGCTACTGACATCGTTTTATTAGAAGTCAATTGCAACTTGTTCTGTAGCACCACCTGTTAATACATGGAGACCTGGTGGTTCATTTCAATGCCTCAACATGGTCAAATAACAATTTGCAGTAGTAGTCGTGTGATTAAAATAATACAGTGTTGTATTCTTCTAAACAGTATAATGTACACACATTTACTACCTACAGCTCCGGAAAAAATTAAGAGATCACTGCACCTTTTTCTTTCCTTTCCAAAAAAGATCGAAAAGGAAGGTTTTGAGTGAGGAACAGAAGTGTTCAGTTTGCAGTGGTCTCTGAATTTTAACCCTTCTGTTCACTCAAAACCTTCCTTTTCAACTTTTTTGGAAAGGAAAGAAAAAGGTTGTCTCTTATTTTTTTCCAGAGCAGTATATGAGATATTCACAAAAACTTAGAAATATATTTTTGAGAACAGACAGCTGGGCCACAATCCCGTATTTTGCACATTTTGCAAATAACTCCAGCCGTTATGCATTTTTTAAGTAAGAGAAACTCTGTTTAGAGTTAGACACAACTAGATGTATATTGATATTTAACAGTGCATTGTCCTTTTTTGTCAGAGGATATGCTGTCCCACCCAAAGACCAGTAGAGCCCCAGCTGGTACCCAAACCAAATGTTTGCAGATAAAAGTGTGTGACTGATCTTTATCAAATCCACCAAATAAAGTGATTTGACGGCCTGTTTGCTTTTTTATTTTCATATGATTAGTCTTTTTTTTGGGGGGTGGAGGGAAATGGATTATTATTATTTGTGCCAAATATTTAATGTTCCCATTATTTCAGTGAGCACATAAACAAATGCGTCATGAGCAATTCATTGTGCATACAATAACAGAGAGACATTTTCCCACACTGAGCCCAGACCTGGCAGAGCGGACTGGACCTCAGAGCTCCTCACAGCAAGGGAATTCAGAGCACCAGTTCTTAGACCACCACAGCTCCATAGCATGGATCACTACAACACAGTAGATTACAAATCAGATAGTGCTGTAGCAATATTATGTTAAACCACTTCAGATATATCGTCACAGAGGCGGGTTATTCAAAAAACAATTTTCAGCGCAAATAATTTCATAATTGGGCAGTGCAGTAAATGCCGTGTAACAACAAACATAGCACCGCCACACAAAAACAAACATCTAGATATTAGCAGACCACAAATCATTACAGTGATCACAGAGCAAAAAGAGGCTGTCCTATTTTTGCTCGTATTCACAATTTCCCCGCCATTTTAGTTAACCTCGCAAAGCCACCTGATCTCGCAAACGTCCGTGAAACACTGCACGGATCGTTTACTGTGGAAATGACCATAAGTGTGGGAGGACCAGGAGGCATATGGCATTTCTGAGGCGTATTGCTTCATAATGATTACAAAAGGCCACTATTCTGAGCTTTGTGTTATGAGGTTGCTGGGGCCAGAGCTGCTCAGGCATCAGGCAAGTGGCACAGAAGGGAAGAGAAGCCACAAGACCGGTTATCTGCAAAACCCTCAGCATACTCATTCACCATCCTCCAACTGCTTCTCTCAAGCCACGACCAGACCCCCTCAGACGAGTCAACGATCCAAGACTCAACGTCAAACGGTTGACCTGTCATGATATATTGCTCTTTTCCTTTATTGTTCTTGAAGGGCTTGGAGATTTCATGGAAAGCGTTATGTTCTGCAGAAGTTCAACAGGTCATTATTACTTCAAGATTGTGTATAGTGAGGACAAAAACCTTGCATTACTATCTGCGCTAAGCACTGTACTAAGCTGTAACATCACCCAGTGGGGACTCTACACATATTAAAACAAGGAAAAGAACTTGAACAAAACAGATGACATGCCATTACACTGCAGGAGTCATTGAAAAGTCATTGTATCACATAGCTGAGACAAACAGTCACAAGTTCCAATATCCCTTTTGGGATAAGGGGAAGTTACATTGATCGGCAGAATCTCAATGTTGTAGTCCTGTCCTGGGGGTCTTTCAAAGGACAGAGGGCACACTGAGTCAAGCTACGATAGCATCATCCTTCTTATTCTTTTGCATTCCCTCCCACAGAGAAGGAAACTGTAACATAACCAGAATCCCAAACTCCTTTGGGACTGACTGAGCCACAGAGGCGAACCTTGGGGTCACTAGTTAACATAAACATTAGCATGTCGAAAATATGTCGACAGAGCCGCTGCGATCTAACTAAATAGATCTCGAAGCATATGGAAATAGCGTTTGATGTGAAAACACATTGTTAGCTCATTATGATGGAGGCGTAGGTGATCGGGTTATTCATTATATCTGAGGGACTTGGATCTCCAGTGGAAGAGGCAGTGTATCATGAAAAATATGATCTGTGTGGCATTTTAGGAAGCCATTAGTGAAACTACCGATGAAGCCGATTGGAGGAGGGCAGTTTCCTTTTACTGGCGCAGTGTTGCTATTTACAGAGCTCCTATAATGACTGTGAGGGCAAACCTAAGCCAACAGAGAGTACAGATATGTATCGCTATAGTTGGCCTAGGTCCAGGTCATAGACATGCATGCGCTTTTTTTAGCATTTTTTTTAGCACACACACACACACACACACACACACACACACACACACAGACCCAGACACACATGTTCCTTTCTCCACAGGATTGTCCAGGATGGAGCTTAATCTGCATTATGCAACTGACACTCTTTGTAGTCCAATATTGGTTTACAGTCCCAGGGATACGACCAGCCTGGCTAGGGGCTTTGCCTTTTTGGACACTTTTCCAAATCAAAGCCATTTAAATTGAAGTGGTGCAAAGACATTTGTTTCTTTTTATGGGGAAGAAGAAGGAGTCTCTGTGCAGATGGGACTACTTTTTCACATCCCTGAGTGCCCCTCCACTCTGCTAGCCCACGTTCCCGGGACCAAGACGCCGATCCATCAGACCTGGAGCCAGAAATGTGTAGCAGGAAAGTGGAGAACAGAGGCAAGGAAGAGGGCTCTGTTGGGGGACAGGGGGGTAGGGGGTTTAGGGTCCATAAGTCTGACAGCAGACATTTCCATCAGATTTAGTTGGAGGTCTGTGTCATTAGAATAATATACAGTATTTGTTCCAAGCAGCAGCTCTCTCTCTCTCTGCCTGTACACAAAGTCAAGTGTGAGGAATGATGTGATAAGCTCTCAGGAGACATCATCCCATTTGGTCACAGACAGTCCTGGTGGGGTCTCCTGTTTCTCTGAATGGCGGGTCAGCAACATGTGTGTGTTCATGCGCACACATACATACATGCACACACACACACACACACACACACACACACACACACGCACGCACACATGCACACACAAACATACTGTACGTACAAACATGTATGTCTGTGTCTGTCTGTGTGTTTGCGTGTGTGTGTACGTGTGTACACTGACTGTATGTCCATGTATGTATTTTCACCTCACGGAGAGATAGAGCCACTTCAGTTGATCTCCTTTGGGGGCCTGGTTCTTCGACCAGGTGCCTCTAAAACGCTCCCCCGCTGACACTTCAGAGGTTAGGTTCAGCTGTAGGAGCACAGGGGATGACTCCGACCAAATGCTATGCAGTGTGACATCTGCAAACCATAACACCCCCTTTAAAAACCCGACAATTGTATGAAACAAAGAACATAGCTTCAGCTTGTTTTTAATATATTTTTATAATGAGGCCATGGGGTAAGCATCAGAGAGAGAGAGAGAAAGAGAGAGAGAGAGAGAGAGAGAGAGAGAGAGAGAGAGAGAGAGAGAGAGAGGTGCCTTCAAGTTCATTGTGAGTGTTGATTTAACTTAAGCTAGACTTCTAAGGACTGCATTCTTAAATTATTATGAAATACTCACTTGAAACTTTATGTTTGGAGTTATTATGTAATGGTATACCACACCCTACTCATCTTTATGCTTCAAAGTATGCTTGGAAGCCCTGAGAGTTTAACTCTAGGGATTTAGCACACTGTTTCATTGTCATTTGAATGTTGTTTATCAAAAGTAGCAAGGCCAGATGCTCATGTCTTTTGGTGTTGTACTTGTTGCTTCTTTATTGGCCAGATCTCCCTTAGAAAACAAATTCTCAATGCCTTTGTTGGTTAAGTGAAGTTTTCATGAAAATAATAGTTCATGGTATAAATTGTATTAGGCAAAAACTGTTTTTACAACATTTGAATTACTATTGAACTATGAATTTCCACCAGCGATTTAACAACAATTTACGTTTTTTAAAGTCTGCAACATTCCAGACAGATTTCTGATACATTTTCATTCATTAGTTTGGATGTGAACTTTGAATTACATTATGGGTAGCTTAAGCTTCTTTCATTGCAAAATAATTGATAGCTCTGTAAACTAAATTTTAGGAGTAGCTTACCCAAAGCTGGTTCATCTACAGTAAAAAAAAACAGTATAACGGTGACCAACAGGAAGCACAGCTCAGTCACTAGGTGGTATTGGACGATTTGACCCCTAAAATTCCCGTGCCACTTACCCTTAAGTGGCGCCTGGATTCTAATGGAGATAGTTGGGACTTGGCGGTACAGTCTGAGTCTTTCAATAATGAACTGCTCCAGTCCCTACACAGGCCTATTTTCTTTCCTTTAACCATCCGGAATTATTGGCAACCAACATAAATATGAACGAAAAAAAAATCAAGAAATAATTTCTGACTCAATTGTAATGATAATAAAAGTATTTAATAATAACAATAATAATTGTTTGGGAATTTATATTTACTCATGTGGTTATTTCTGTGCATTTTCTTCATCTCAGTTTTAGTGCTTGAGCCACATTCCATGCAGATTATTGGGGATCAGCACCAAACTCTTTTATAGCTTCATGGCACCAAACTAAGAACTGCATGTGCACAAACATGTTATTTTTGTGCACATGCTGACAAATTTGCAAATAACAAATTTGCAGTAACAAATTATTTTAAAAATAACTATTCAAATACATGAAAAAATATATATTGAAGAAAAAACTTTGCTTGCTTGATGGTCTTTTCTATACAACCTGAGTAACTCAACTCGATTCTCTGTTATAGATAGGAGACAAACTTCACTTATCTGTGAGCGAGACAGAAAAAGAATGTTACATGGCAGAATCATTATTGCAATGCATCTTTTATAAAGCTCAAGACATTGTTTGTTGAACAAGCCTTTATCTATTATGAAACAAAATACAAAATAACAGTTTGGAGAATCAACAACTGACAGGAAATAAGGCCATTTTCAAATCTGTAAACTGTCTCTTTAATTTTATTTGTTGTCTATTGAAATAAACCTTTGCCTCAAGAATGTCCACATCCTACTGACATAACATTAATTCACATGAAGTCATTTTAAATACTTTGCCAGGGTAGTTAAACGTCACACATAAATCCCATGATCTGCAATTTGTTACAAATGGAATTTCTTTTGAATGATAATATGGATCACTTTGGTTTGAGGAACCTTGTAGGTATAAAGAAGTACTAGAAAATTATATGAAATTACATGGAAACCGGCCTTTAGCTCAATGTCCTATGACAAACACAGGCAGATAAATTAAGACAATGGCTGGTGCTGGATTGAGTGGATTGTCAGAGGGCTTGAAATGAATTATATTAATGTGTGTATTGCAAAATAACCATACCTAAGGCATAAAAAAGAAAATATGTGTACCTTTATAATAATTACATAAATCTTTTTTCGAAGGGGAACTGAGAACATAAAAAAAAAAATGGGGGGCTGAATTGGTAATTTTACAGCCTTTCCTTCTATGTAAAAAAAAAGATTCAACCAAAGAATCTTGTTTGCTTCTTTAATTGTGGCTATAACAATCTTTCAACAATGCAGATTTGCACAGTAGTAGAATGAAATCTGAAGGAGGCATTTTCAGGCAATAAAAATCTGTTTAAAACAGTGCATCATCATCAATTATGTTTTCCCCCATCTGATTTATTTTTTAATAAATAACATAGTACTTAATAAAATAAAAAAAATACATACAATACATAATAGTGTATGAACTCTTTGTTACACACTATATCAACTTATATAGAAGTAATCATTTTGAGTCATTGAATTTCAAGGCAGCATTGAGCTCATAAGTGCCAACATGTAATTCAGCGTAACTGTCTGCACCTAAAATTAAAAAAAAGAAAGAAATGTCAACAACTCAATTACAACCCTGTTTCCAAAAAAGTTGTGACGCTGCATAAAATGCTAATAAAAACCGAACGCCATGATGCGCAAATCATTTATCCCTAAATTTTATTGAAAATAGTAGAAAGACAACATATCAAATGTTAAAACTGAGAAATGTTAATGTTTTTGAAGAAATACATTTTGAATTTGATGGCCGCAACACGTTTCAAAAAAGTTAGTACAGGGGCATGTTTACCACTGTGTTGCATCACCACTTCTTTAAACAATACTCTGTAAGCATTTTAGAACTGAGGAGACCAACTGCTGTATTTTTGAAAGTGAAATGTATTCCCATTCTTGCTTGATATAGGATTTCAGCTCCTCAACAGTTTGAGGTCTCTTTTGTCATATTTTTTAACTCATAATGTGCCAAATGTTTTCACTGGGTGACTGCAGGGTGACTGGCCTGCAGGCAGGCCAGTTTAACACTCGGACTCTTTTATTACAAAGCCATGCAGTAATATGTGCAGAATGTGGTTTGGCATTGTCTTGCTGAAACAAGCAAGGCCTTCCCTGAAAAATACATTGTCTGGATGGCAGCATAGGTTGCTCCAGAACCTATATATATTGTTCAGCATTAATGGTGCCTTCACAGATGTGCAAGTCACCTATGCCATGTGCACTAATGCACCCCCATACCATCACAAATGCTGTCTTTTGAACAGTGTGCTGATAAGAAGCCAGGGGGTCCCTCTTGTCTTTAGTCTGGAGGATGCGGCGTCCCAGCTCAGACCCAGAGAATGTTTTCTCTGGGTCTGAGCCAGAGAAAACATTCATCCTCTTGTCTTTAGTCTGGAGGATGCGGCGTCCCAGCTCAGACCCAGAGAATGGTCTACAGTTCTGGATCTTGTTTATATGTGATTTCTACTTTGCATGGTAGAGTTTTAACTTGCATTTGTGAATGCAACAACGTACTGTGTTCACAGACAAGTGTTCCTGAGCCCATGCAGTGATTTCCACTACAGAATCGTGTCTGTTTTTAATGCAGTGCTGCCTGAGGGCCCGAAGATCACGACCATCCAATTGGTTTTCGGCCTTGTCCCTTGTATACACAGATTTCTCTGGAGAATCTTTCCATGATATTATGTATCATAGGCGATGAGATCCCCAAACTCTTTGAAATTTTACGTAACAAAACTTTATTCATACATTTTTGCAATATTTGGCCGTGCAGTCTTTCACAGAGTGGTGAACCCCTCCCGATACCTCACTTGTGATATTCCACCAGGTTTAGTTTTTTAGCATTACACAACATGTCTTCTGTTGCCTCTGTCCCAACTTTTTTGAAACATGTACTAAGTTTCAAAGCGGTGTCATATCCCTCATCTGGGATGGTACTTCCATTAGCTCCTAGTCCACAAGGTCCCTTTTCAAAAGCTCAGTTATCCCAAATGGTACAAATAGTGTTTGGCAATATACGCAACAACCTTGAATGGAAAATGTGCACATTCACAGTAAATACAGCTCCGGAAAAAATTAAGAGACCACTGCACCTTTTTCTTTCCTTTCCAAAAAAGTTGAAAAGTTGAAAGTTTTGAGTGAGGAACAAAAGCGAAAACCTTCCTTTTCGACTTTTTTGGAAAGTAAAGAAAAAGATGCAGTAGTCTCTTAATTTTTTCCGGAGCTGTATTTAGAGCCTATTTAGCATACTCCACAGTCTGTTAGACACTTTGCGCATCCACAAGCGATCACAACCTTTGTCACAGCTGTTAATTAATCGGTTGCTGCTAAGAAGAAGCTCAACTAGGTAAACCTGCCCATTTGTAACAGGAATGGTTAGACGTAATCTGTGTTAGAAGTCTGTAATTACTACAAGTTAGATGCTAGGTGTAACTGTAAGTTGTTACAGATAAAACAGGGTATTAACGACATGTAATTACATTGTAATAGTACTTTAAATAAGTATTACCATAAAGATATTGATGCATTGCGTTATGTATAAAGACTCTTTAAAACACAAGAAGGGATAGGGCAAACATTTATCTCTTGTTCATAAGTGTTTAAAAATAAGCCCTTCCTGACCAGGAAGACATATCTGATATATGCTAAACCAAGTCAAAGTGACAGGACACAAATGGCCTGAGGACCTGAATCTCTATCTAACCCATACAGTACATCCTTAATGCTCAACCAGTTAGCGCAGTCAGAGACACCGTGACATCCTATCACAGTGAACCTGGGTCCAGTTCATCCGGCCGGCTCAATGGGGAGGCCACGTCCCATCTACGCTAAGGGGATCGTTGTCAAAAAAACACAACACCGGTGCCCCTTGAAATCTGAGTATTCACCTCGCAACTTTACCTTACTGGCCGACTTAGGAATTCTGTCTCCAGAGAGGTTGGTTATACAAACGTCTTCCTTTGTTGCCTTTCTTGTAATTGCAGTGTACCCACCCCCTTTTTCCCACTCTGGCAAACAACTAAAACAAGTAAAGCCCAGTGGATTCACAGGCATTGAACCCTGATTGGGCTAATGGTGGTGGTAAGTCTAAATTACCTCAGTCTCAGTTCGTCTATGAGGGTTAGTGTTTATGTCTGCAGACTGGACTGAGGAAATCTCCCCATAATTCATGGGGGCGCTTGTTTGTTGTAGGATGCAGTTCTGGAAGAGATCTTATCAAGGCGCCAGACCTGAGCGAGTCAGCCATCATCCTTACACAGTACATATTTCAGCAGTATGGTGCTGGTACAAACCACAGCTCCAAACCTACCTGTAACCTACTACATACCCCCAAAAATGTTTTTCTGCTCTAATGCTTCCGCATCCTTAACTTTAAGTGCTGCAACCATGGGATTGCACAGTAGAGATTGGATCCTCATTGCACATGGAGAAAATGTTGTTCTTTTCAGGAAAACCTGTTTTCATGGAATACTTTTCCAGTTCTAATGTATATTAGTGGCAGCCGAAGTCGGCAAAGAGATGCGCGGACAGCCTTTGTCAGTGTCTTAAAAGAGAAATGGTTTATGGTGTTCAGGGTTTTCCCTTGTCTCATCGTGATTTTTTTTTAAATGGAACCTAAAGGCGTTCTGATAGTCAACCAAATACATTTGAGATTGAGCGTGCTGGTTACATTACAAAAGTCTAAAGGCCCACTAAAGCCCAACTCATTTTCTCACAACACAGAAGTTCTGATTATGAGTCTGACTGAACAATAACCCAAACAACACTATGAGAAGGAAAACGACAGTGTGCGAGCTGGCCAGCATGTCGCAACGTGGGCCACCAAGCGTGGTCTTTGTACCCACTTCCTGAAGCAGCAGCATCTTCTGTTGTGTTCTATGCAGAAGTTTCCTGGTGAGATAGCTCTGTCTTACAGGCCCAGCTCTACTGACAGACATGAGCTATGAGCGTGTGTCTACAGACGTGGTTAGACTGCACCACCAATGGTACATCCTTCTGCAGTGGCCGTCAACGACCCGGAGAGACCCCGTCCCTTCTCCTCTCCATGGGGTTCATGTGAAGACGGCCTCCCCAGGTTCCATCCTTTGGAGTACAGCCTCGTCCCACCAAATGAGGACAAGGAGGTAGGCTCTTTATCAATAAAGGCATGTGCTGGAAAAATGGCGTGCACCCTCCTCACCAATGCAATCCCCCTTGCTGTCCTCCTTTCCCGCTGCTTTGGATGAAAAAATTAAAACACACAAGGCTTATTTCCTTTTTCCCACTAATATCATCCGACACTCCAAATTAAAAATTGTGTTTGACTAATCTTATGTCGGCAGCAAAGCATGTGGATAGGAAGGAACACTGTCTTGAGGATTGAGTGATTTTGTGTGTGTGAACCAGCAAGTCTAAGGAGAAGCGAAGGGGGACACTTCCCTAATGATTCAGCGTGTCATTTTTCAGGACTTAGAAAGAACATGTGGAAAGAAGAAGGAAGGTCAGGGATTTAGGGAGCTGACCAATTTAGCACAGAGGTGTGTAAGGACTCATTTTCCGTACAGTGCCCCCTCCTCTCTCCCCTCCTCTCTCCCCTCCCCTCCTCCGTTGCTCCCTGTACCCATGTGTGCCCCAGGCCACAGAGTCCCAGGGAGAGGGTCCACCGCAGAGCAAAGGTCTACAGGACACTACAATTGAAACCATGTGAGATGAAGCAACTTCTGGAATAAGCTCTCCATATGAGCTAAGCAGCCGAAACCTTAGATGACAAAAAAACCTGGAGTGAACTGGGAGTCCCAGCGCCCCACCCAAGCATAAATAAAGACATAAACAAATTTGATTTTCATTAACACATGCGTCATGGCAAGCGTGCACAGTGTGCTTGAACTACATCCAAATGCATCGAGGCACATTCCCTTAAGTGAGATCCAGAGACGTCACAAAGTTGAATACCACAGAAACTCAAAATTGTTGTTGTTGACATCTTGGCTTTCCAGTCAGTGTAGTATAGTGAAAGTTTTTTTGCCCCACCATAACATGTTCTATATCCATGGCCCCCATCCACTTTCCAATAGCACACTCAGTCCTGTCTCCTGACAGTCATGTTTTACCTGAGCTCCCAAGACAACCTAATGTCACTGGCTTTATGGAACCACTGGAACATGATGTTCAGTGTTAGGCTTTTGGCAAGCAGGTTTCCATGCGAAACTGGGGAATGAAGCCACCAGAGACACACAGACAGACACAATTCAAGCTCTTTTGTTTGTTTGTTTTGGGTGTAACTCTGAAACCATGGTGCCTGGTCACACATCAGTTCACTTTCAGTTTTGAATGGCATTCAAACTGATCCCACGTCACAAAGATATTCTCTCTTTTCCACCCCAATTCTCTCTATCGCCCGCTCTCTTTTTCTCCATACAGTACATACACACACTCAGATACACAAACACACACACGCACACACACGCACACACACACGCACACACACACACACACACACACACACACACACACACACACACACACACTGACAGACGAGAGCCGGCTTCTTCGGAGCTAGTTAGCCTGACTCCATTTGAGCTAATCACATTCAGCAGTGAGAGCACAGTGAGCTCAACTGTTCCAGGGGAAGGGCCAAACAAACTATTTCCACCAGCTTCTCTTCTCCTCAAAATTATGCAAAAACGCCCTGCCATTGTGTTTTTCCTCCGTTACCACACCATAACCAGCTGTGAATGCTAAAACACATTTCACCCCTACAACATCTCAAACATGTCAAAGTTAGTTGGCGCTGGGACATTTTTTAATGGGGTCGTGTTACATTCAGGATAAGTTTGGGTTAGCCCCGCTGTTCAGTTGTCAGATGTTGGGGTTGAAACTGAAGCTCTGGTCTCTGTGGTCTACCGCCAAAGCCAAGTCCAGGTTATGGAGACCAGATCCCTGAGAACACAATCAATTCACTGGCTCACGGTGTTTCACTTCCCCCGTCTATAACCCTCCTCAACCAGAGAATTAGTTCAAGATGGTTTGCGTTGATTCAGGCAGCTTTGAGGTGGTAGCGTGTTGGTTCACCACAACACAACATGTGGCAGGTTCCTTACCACGGACCATTATGGCCTGCTGGCTCACGACAGGCTGGTGTGATGGGGGTCGTAAAACCTTTCATGTCTTTAGGGTAAGACCCTTCATGTCTTTAAGGTAAGACCCTTCATGTCTTTAGGGTAAGACCCTTCATGTCTTTAAGGTAAGACCCTTCATGTCTTTAATGCAAGACCCTTCATGTCTTTAAGGTAAGATCCTTCATGTCTTTAATGCAAGACCCTTCATGTCTTTAAGGTAAGACCCTTCATGTCTTTAAGGTAAGACCCTTCATGTCTTTAATGCAAGACCCTTCATGTCTTTAAGGTAAGACCCTTCATGTCTTCAAGGTAAGACCCTTCATGTCTTTTAGGTAAGACCCTTCATGTCTTTCAGGTAAGACCCTTCATGTCTTTCAGGTAAGACCCTTCAAGTCTTTAAGGTAAGACCCTTCATGTCTTACGTTAGAGACAGTATACATGTCTGGCCTTAAATAGAGAAGACAGAGAGGCGGTCGTCTTCTTAATCAAGGTAACCATGAAACAATAATGAAACAACTCAATATAAAGATAACAAGTGAGAGAGAATACAGGTTTTACAGACATATCAGGATAATTACTGTTCATCATCCTTATTCATTACAAACACTGGCTCCTTATTCGTCACAAACACTGGCTCCT
>JACXGI010001097.1:0-56622 GCA_016801175.1 Esox masquinongy
GTATCATATTTATTACACCTCTGCACTACCCTAGACCTCCGTAACATATTTATTACACCTCTGCACTACCCTAGACCTCCGTATCATATTTATTACACAGCTGCACTACCCTAGACCTCCGTATCATATTTATTTGCCTCACCGCAGAATCTCCCGACAGGCTCCGGAGAGTCAAAGATCGAGCCAAGCCGATTCGGCTTCTTATCACACTGCTCGCTCAACCAGGCAGTACTCCACAGCACCTATGTAGCTGTTGTAGAAGGCATTCACCGGCCACCAACTACGGTTGAGCTTGCTTGCCCAGCCTGCCACAATGAGTTGCTAGAGCGTGATGAGGCAAGTCAACCCTGTTCTACTCTCACCCCACCAACCGTGGAGGCAATTTGCAGCTTTTCACGTGTGGCCCTCGGGCTTTGTCGATATGCAGTGACCAGGATTTGAACTTTTGGCTGCAGTGATGCAGCTGTAGTGCAAGGCAGTTTCAGATGACTTATATATAGTCTGTCTATGGCTCTAAAGTGAATGTTTTTTCCTTGTGGAAGCCCAAGTTACCCATTTAGGGCTCGGGGCTCTGGGGTCCTGAGGCTCTGGGGCTCCGGGGCTGGTGCTTTGATGCGGTTTCCCACTAATTCACTAGATCATGGTACTTTCATTTTCAAGGTCAACCCTAACTTAGAGAGCAAGTTTAGCTCATACCTTGTATTGTGCCTAGGAAATGTTCTTAGCCGTTATACGTTAGACACACACTCAGAATTTTGGATCCTGTTTGCTTATTGGTTTAGATTATTTAACCACGCAGATGCCTGTACTAACAGTTTCATCTTGGAAAATGTAAATATCACAAAGAACTAGAGAGTATACATGACCAAAGATGTTTTGCCGTTTTGACACACAATTGTTAATGAAGATGTATTCAAATTTCCTTAATTTTTTTATTGACTTAAAGCAACCTTTTTTCCCCAAAAGATATATTATTAAAACAATGGGCCTCCTGGCAGATTACAAGATAACAATTCAACTGCATCTGACATTTCACTGATTAGAATTTTCCATGTTCATAAGCCATAAGGAGAAAGAGAGAGAAAAAAAGTGTGTGTGTGTGTGTGTATCAGTGCATGTTTTGAAGAACAATGAGCAATGGAAAGTGTGAAGTGCTGGTTGAAAAGGGATGTCACGGCGGCAGGACAGGATCTCTCTCAGTGCTTTTAGAGAGTGACTGTTTTACTAATAGAATGTAAATTTGGCATTGCCTCAAAGAAAGAACTAAGAGGTAGGTTGGTAGGGTACTTGTCAGACATTTGTTTTAAAGGAAGTCTCTTTGTTTTTCATTAGACTGTAGTAAAAAGGGGGAAATCAAACATTTTTAACACATTTCCTGGGGAAAGAAGATAAGAGACTGATTCACGCAGGTCCTTTTATTGACAGAATTCTGTGTTTGAATCAACCTGTGATGTACTCTCAGCACTGTTTAATGATTAACTATGAAGCTACTGTCATAAGAACCAATGCACTTTGTGTGAACATTGAGAATGTGCTTCAATCTAAGCACAAAATGACAGATGTAATACCATAGAATTATCAACAGCAACATGGTGATATTGGAGAGTACAAATATAAATCTTCAGAAAAATCATTTTCAGTCACAAAAGTGTACCGCTGAGACGTTATATAAACATGTGCCTAGAACTGTCAGAAAGAGCTTTTTTCTGGGAAGAGCCATTGTAAATACATTCAATTGAACTGTGTCATGTACGTTCTCTCTCCTATTGTAGCTTGTCATTTGTTTAGTGCTGAAATAAACTCCCTCCTGAGATGTATGTATTTTTAAAGGTATATTTTTTTTGAACCGGTATGCTTCATTTGATAGAGACCATGTGAAAAGATAGAGGAGAGGAGAGACTACTGTAATAGCAGTGCGACATATCTGAACCCATGCTGCAAACGTATATGCAGCCTGATATAGGAGACAGCTGGGTAGACTGCTGGACCAGCCTAGGCCACTATATATACTGTATATGATAAATGTCTCTGAGTATAATTTACACTTGACTCTGGCAGGTCCTACAGTTGGTTAGTACAATTCCTAACAAAAACTGATTAAGGAACATTTAAAGCAAATCCGGAATAATTCAGTGAAGTCCATTATTAAGAAATGGAGAGAATATGGCGCGACTGTGAATCTGTCTAGAACAGACCTCAAAAACTGAGTATCTAGGTGACAAAGGCACTAATCAGGTAGGCCTATGGAGATTCTAAGGAATTAAAGTTTTAGCATAGTGTATCCATAGCTGAGCTAGGATAAACTGTGCATACTGCAACTTTTGTAAAAGGTTGCCTTTATGGGAGAAGGAAAGAAAACCAAAGTCATATAAAATCTCTGGCTAAAGTTTGGCAGAAGGCATATTGGACACCAAGTGAAAAAGCAACTATGGTCTGAAGAGAATCGTTTTTTTGGCCTCAATGCTAAATGCTATGTTTGGTACAGGTTTAACACTGCACATCATCCTCAGAACACCATCCCTACCGTGAAGCATGGTGGTGATAACATCATGCTATCGGGATGTTTCTCTGTGTCAGGGCCTGGAAGGCTTATGAGAGGGCAAAATGGATGCCTCAAAGTGCAAAGAAATCCTGGGAAAAAAACTGCTGATGTCTACAAGAGACCTGGGAGAAGATTCATCTTTCAGCCAGACAATGTCCCCAAACATAAGGCTAAAGCCACACTGTAGTGGCTTGAAAACCAAAAGGTCAATGTCCTGGACCTCCATCCAATTAAGAATATGTGGAAAGAGTTGAAAATTGTTATTCACCACAGGTTCCCATCTAACCTGACATAACTGTCTCTACCAAATATTGACTAAAGAGGGCAAATACTTCTACAGTCAATTATTTTCTCTATTTTTTTGTAGATTTTATTTTTCACTTTGATATTATGTGTCATGGCTGAGGGTAGGCAGGACACAAGGCACAGAGCAGGAATAGGAAGTCATTCCTTTTATTCAGTCTTGTACACAAACAAATACACCAAAAAGAGAGGTAAACCACAAACTGAAGGCACACAGCACAAACAATGAACCACAAAACCAAAGGACAACTTAAATAGGGTTCCCAATCAGAGGCAACATGTGGCAGCTGCCTCTAATTGGGGACAATCAAAACAGTAATGCAGAGATGCCTAGAGGCTCTTCTGTGGTCAGGTCCTGACTGTGGCCCCCAGGTGCATAGAGATGCCTAGAGGCACCCTAGCCAGGACCTGACATTATGGGATAATGCATTGATAAGTGGCAAAAACTCCTAATTAAATCCATTTTGATTTAATGTTGTAACACAATGAAAGGTGGAAAAAAACAATGGGGTGAATACTTTTGAGAACCACTGTACATCTTTGATGCCCCCTGTGACTTCACTGTATATTCTCTCTCTTGTAGCTTGTATTCTATGTGGTGGTTAAGTCTCTATACACCCTGGGCCACAGCTTGTCTTTGATCGCACTCATTACCGGGAGCTCCATCCTCTGTCTATTCAGGTGAGAGATATAATGAGTCTTTTACTATTTTTGACCAGGGCCCTCGTAAAAGTTAGTGCTTAATGTAGAAAAGAGGGTGCCATTTAAAACAGTTATGTTTAGTAGAAAACATTCAGTTCTGGGCAGCGTGAGATTGAATTAACACAACATAGATGCTGTGATGAATGATTTATTTCACCTCTGTCCCCCCTCTGTACAGAAAACTCCACTGCACGCGGAACTATATTCACCTCAACCTGTTTTTTTCTTTCATCCTGAGAGCGGTGGCAGTCCTCGTGAAGGACGACATCCTCTTTTCTCATAGCACACAGTGCTCTGAGCAGTCTTCACTGGTGAGTATAATAGTTAATCAGATAGTATATTTTTTTAATAAATATGTTTCAATAATAAAACAAGTAATAGCAACACAAATGAGAGAGCAGCCAGGACAGTAGACGAAGTAGACCCCTCTCCCATCAAAAAATATCACTATTTACTGAAGGTATTATCGCAGATCTCTTACGTATATAGTAAAAGCAGCTCAATGTTGTAATCTTCAGTCCCATGCATACAGGAAATAGTGAGTTCAATGAGTTCAAAAATGGCTTTGTTCCTCACTGCACACCAAAAGACCAAAGAGCAGTGTGTGGCTGTTAATATTTTAAACATTATGTTAATGTTGTAAATCCGGGAGTGCACACAGATGCTTATATCAGTAATGGCATGTACACTTCTATCACTCCTCTTAGGACAACTGATGGAGTTTAAACTGATCAAGAGTTTGGAATTCTGGGATACTGTGACACATGGGTTGTCTTGCTTACAATTTGATAAGAATATTTTGGGTGCAACAGTAGAAAATGCCAAGTCTTATAGTCTGTGTGTATACACAAGATTAGTCTTTTTTTGTGTCCATACTAGCAATATTTAAGCGTTTAACTGAGCATAGGACCAAAAAGAAATGTGATTTGAAGGGAGGTTAAGCCCACCAGCATCTTTTGCTGCTGCAACATAGAATCTGAATTTGTGGTATTTTCTAAATAGTGTTAGGTACACTCTTTTGCATGTGCAAATATCTTAGTGCAGGAGGGAGAGATAGGATGGAGATGTTAACATTGACACGGGTAACAATTTATTTTCAAAATGGAAATGTGTGCCTGAAATTAATTTGGAAACATTCTTTGTCTGCTTGTACCTGCTGTAGAACAAAGCTTACCTCTCAGGTATTACATTCGCATGGGATTATTTTGTAAAACGCATTTACATTCAGTATGAACATTAATTGGTGAAATTACTTTAGCTATTGTCACATCCTGGCATGGCTGGCTTGCCTCATTATGAATAACATTACCGGTTAACAGTCAAGGTTAACTTAGGGTTGAGAGAACTGGCATTTGGGTTAGGAATATGGTTAGGGTTAGGTTATGGTTAGGTTTAGGTTATGGTTAAGGTTAAGCATCAGAGTACTGAGGATAGGGTAAGAATGAAGGTTAAGGGTAAGGTTACAAAGACAGAAAAACACCTGTTTAAACAACACAATTCCCCCCCACAAGAATTATTGCCTCTTGCTGGAGTCGAACTTGCAACCATTGGACTGAAAGTTGGTTGGGGAAACACCCCACCACCATCCCCAACCACAACGCCTAGCAAACAGCCACTCTATTTAACTATGAATACGTTCATAATTGCCCCTTGTGGTATGTTTCTGATAGTAGGAAAATGGCCCTTCTCATATGTTGTAATCGCAAGTCATTAAGGACCAATAGCACTGAGATATGCTGATTTCGAACGTAGTAGCACTGCTGATATGTTTATACTGTAAAATAGTTACATATGTATGTAATTTCTGCAACGTTCTGTTGTGTAGAACATAAGGACTAAAATGTGTCCAGACCAAAGTATGTTTGCACTACAGAATCTGTAAAGGAATTGGGATGCTACTCATGGTTTTTTAATAGTAATCAACTGGCTATATTCTAATTGATTCTGTAACCAGTTATTGGTTAAATTTTGGAAATTAGTTAAATCTTTGTCAGGTACGCATGTTGCTTCAAGGCTCCCTGAATACATTCTGGTTGGCTCAGATGAAATAAAGGATAAAGTTGTCATGGTCAGTCAGTTAAATAAACATTTAATCTGTGCTGGGTCTGTATTTGACAGCTAAAATGTAATCTGTAATATCTGTCCCATGTTCTGCCGCTACTGCAACTGATGGAAATCTGGATTTGTTTGATTTTAAACCTATTTTAGTTGCTCAAGTTGGTAAAGCTCTGAAAGACATTGAGCTCAAACAGTGTGCAGGTCCAGACAATCTGGATCCTTATCTCTTAAAGGTGGCAGCAGATATTATTGCTGAGTCTATTGCTCACATTTTTTATTTGAGTTTTATGTCAAATTCAAAATTTGGAAAACTGCGTATGTTCTCCCCTTACTTAAAGGTGGTGACCCCTCAGAGCTGAACAACTACCGTCCGATCTCCAAACTATCAGCCCTGGCTAAGATCCTTGAATCCCAGGTTAATTTACAGTTAAAACAGTTTCTAATTGATAATAATATTTTAAACTACTTTCAATCAGGTTTTAGAACTGGCCACAGTTCCATTACTGCTGCTATGGTGGTGAAAAATTATCTCATTGGTGCCTTGGACAGAAAACAGCACTGCGCTGCCTTATTTGTGGATCTATCCAAGGCGTTTGATTCAGTGGACCACGAATTGTTGCTGAATAAACTTAGGAACATTGGTTTCGGTACTAAGACTGTTAAATGGCTTAGAAATTACTTTGTAGATCGGACTCAGTGTGTGCATGCAGAGGGTCACAAATCAGATTGTCTTGTGATTACTAAAGGGGTCCCCCAGGGTTCCATTTTGGGACCTATTATGTTTTCTATTTTTATAAATGACTTGGGTAAGGACATTCAAGCAAAAATACACTTTTATGCTGATGACACTGTCATTTATACACATGCTCTCTCTGTAGTAAAGGCGGTGCAAGAGCTTCAGACTGCATTTCAGTCATTACAAACTGATCTGCTAAGTTTAAAATTGGTTTTAAATTCTCAGAATACGAAGTTTATGGTCTTTTCAAAAACTTGCTTACAGTTGCTTGATGAATTTAGCATTTTTATGTCTGATGGTAAATCCATTGAAAGGGTGCCCACGTACAAGTACTTGGGTATATGGATAGACGACAAGCTTTTATTCAATGTACATATAGCTAATCTAGTTAGGAAGCTTGAAGTGAAGATCAGTTTTTATTTTAGAAATAAATCGAGCTTTACTTTTAATGCCAAAAAAAAACTTTTGAAAGCTATTTTTCTGCCTGTGATTGATTATGGTGATATATATGCATGCAGCCTCCTCTATCCTACGGAGCCTTGATTCAGTGTATCATGCACCTCTACATTTTATTACAAATGCAAAGTCCCTTACTCACTACTGCATTCTTTATGATTTGGTGGGTTGGACATCACTGACCACCCGCAGACAACAGCACTGGTATATTTTTTTATCTATAAAGCGATGTTAGGTAAACTTCCAGCATGCATGTGTACCCTTCTCTGTCTCAGCTCTGGTAGTTATCAGCTATGCTCCTACAAGTGGTTGCTTTTAATGTACCTCAGGCTTTGACAGATCTGGGGAGAGCTGAATTTTCCTACTATGCACCTTGGGCATGGAATAATCTGCAAAAAAGATCTAAAATTGACATATTTATATCCATTGTTGAATTTAAGGGCATCATAAAGAATGTGGTAATGGAGGCATGTGGTTGTTTTTCTTGATAGGCCACTGTGTTTGAATAGTTGTTGGGTTTTTTTGTTGTTTTTTTGTTTTGTTTTATTGTGGATTTATTGTATTTCATCGCACCAATTGTTGTCACCTTCTCACCAAGCTGCTTGGCGAAGGTCTTGTAGCCCATTCCAGCCTTGTGTAGGTCTACTATCTTGTCCCTGACATCCTTGGACAGCTCTTTGGTCTTGGCCATGATGGAGAGTTTGGAATCTGATTGATTGATTGTTTCTGTGGACAGGTGTCTTTTATACAGGTAACAAGCTGAGATTAGGAGCACTCCCTTTAAGAGTGTGCTCCTAATCTCAGCTCGTTACCTGTATAAAAGACACCTGGGAGCCAGAAATCTTTCTGATTGAGAGGGGATCAAATACTTTGTTCACTCATTAAAATGCAAATCAATTTATAAAATTTTTGACATGCGTTTCTCTGGATTTGTTTTCACTGTTCAAATATGCCTACCATTAAAATTATAGACTGATCATTTCTTTGCCAGTGGGCAAACGTACAAAATCAGCAGGGGATCAAATACTTTTTTCCCTCACTGTAGTTATATCTGTATTCAAGAGCAATAGGGGATTATATTAATATTTTTCAATAGTAATATTATTACTATTTTAAGGTATTTTATAAAAGCTATCTATTGACAGCATAATGCCCCATATCAATTAACATTGGGCAAATCAGAGTCCAGAAACTGGAATAACCTGCTTCCTTATTTTCTATAGACAAACATTTACAGCCCTGTTTCCAAAAAAGTTGGGACGCTACGTAAAATGCAAATAAAAACAGAATCCAATGATGTGCAAATCATTGATCCCTATATACAGCTCCGGAAAAAATTAGGAGACCACTGCACCTTTTTCTTTCCTTTCCAAAAAAGTTGAAAAGGAAGATTTTGAGTGAGGAACAGAAGGATTAATATTAAGAGACCACTGCAAATTGACTGCTTCTGTTCCTCACTCAAAACTTTCCTTTTCAACTTTTTTGGAAAGTAAAAGGTGCAGTGGTCTCTTAATTTTTTCCGGAGCTGTAAAATTGAAAATAGTAAAAAAAAAAAAACATATCAAATGTTGAAACTCAGAAATTTAATTGGTTTTAGAAAAATACATGCCCATTTGGAATTTGATGCCAGCAACACATTTCAAAAAAGTGTTTACCGCTGTGTTGCAACACCTCTTCTTTTAGCAGTACTCTGAAAGCATTTGGGAACTGAGGAGACCAACTGATGTAGTTTTGATAGTGAAATGTTGTACCGTTCTTGCTTGATATAGGATTGTAGCTGCTCAACAGTTCCGATATTTTTTGTTTCAACTTGCTTTCTGGCTAGCGAATACTAACTTTAGTTAACTGTGTATACACTCTCTTCCCGAACTAATGTGTGGATTGACACACTTGTGAACAAAACTGACCGGTGAAAAGAAGTACACATTTATTTGAAATGAGAATTATATTGCAAAAATTACAGCTTTATTTCGAGGAATACAACATTATCATGTTCTTTGAGGTAAAAAACACCACCTATCTTAGTTTGGAGTGTTTTAGTGTAGTTTTCCGCTTGCAACACAGCTTTGCGATAGGGGTACGTATGGTTTCCATTTATGAATTTGTACGATGCTAATAACGCTAATTACTGACAGAGACAGAGCTGAATAATGGATTGTTTTAAACAATGCCTGATGTTGCTGGCAACATGAAAAGGCTTGAAATGTTTCACTTTATGTGTAATGAATCTAGAATATATGAAGGTGTCAATTATTGATTTGAATTATGGAAAAAACTTTTCCACGATATTCAAATTTTTTGAGATGCACCTGTAGATACATAGTTGGGAGTTTGTGTTGAGTTCCCAGCATGTTCCTTTGTATAGTATTATTAATTATGCATATTATTCCAGATTGGATGCAAGGCAAGTCTGGTGATTTTTCACTACTTCATCATGGCCAACTTTTTCTGGTTGCTAGTTGAGGCCCTCTACCTACATACGCTGCTGATTGTCATCTTCTCTGAAAACAGACACTTCATCGTTTATCTTCTCATTGGGTGGGGTAAGTCACTCATTAAATGCAATTTATTAACAATAACAAGTAATATATTGAAATATATTGAATATATTGCATTCTCAAGGGCTTATAGATACATATTTCCCAGAAAAGTTGAATAATGTGATGAATACGATTTAATGTTATATATTCCACTACATCTGATCCATCCTTGCTTTTGTTGTCATCGTTCTCTCTGTTTTAGGAATCCCAACCATTTTTGTTTCTGCTTGGATTTTTGCAAGGATATATTTTGAGGACACAGGGTAAGTCACCTTGCACACCATGAATATACATCAATGCTAGTAATTGTTATGTGTTATTGCAGGGATTAATGTAGATGCGCTGTTTGTCTTGGATTATACAATAGAATAATGGCAACCTCTGTCATTTTGATTAATTGCTCAAACCAGTACAATGTGTTGTGCTTAGGCTGGTATGGGCAGAGATGCCTCGATGCGTCTTTTTGTCATACCCTTATATAACGTAGCTTTTCCTGTTCCTTCAGATGCTGGGAACAGAATAATGAACCAATCCCCCTCTCTGTGATCAATGGCCCGATAATTGTAGCTATCATGGTGGGTGTCTGTCATCTATCTATCCCTATTTAAATCCCTTCACCAGGTGCAGGAGTGGTGATGGGTAGCTACTGTAATCCTCCTGAAAAAACATGAATACAGTTGAGTCTGTTGGATGTCAACATTTCAGCTCTGAGGCCTTTTTTTAAGTCCATCCTCTTCCCTATTGCAGTGGCTGTAATTCCTTCTACCACATGCTGGGTAAACCCCATTTTACACCCAGGCATTAACTAAACAGGTGTCCAAAAGATAAGTAAATGCCACACAGAGAGTGCGAGGCAAACAGCACTCTATGTTCTTTATGGTGCTATTATTGAACAGAGCCTTATTATTGACTCTGCTCAAATGCAGTGCTTTGAATAGGGAATAGAGAGCGAGTTGGTACACATCCAGATTATAGTCAGATGTAAATACTGGGGAGCTATATGAATGGAATGGCAAGATCAAGTTAGAGGTATGTAGTTTCTATGCATATATTCAAATTGATGCAGTGAATGTATATACAGTCTTAAAAAATTAAGAGGTCTGTTCCTCACTCAAAACTTTCCTTTTCAACTTTTTTGGAGAGGAATGAAAAAGGTGCAGCGATCTCTTAATTTTTTCCGGAGCTGTATTTTAAGGTAAATCCTGAAATCAACCTTTCTCCTGTCCAAACATTATATATTATAGCACATGAGTTATATGTTTGTGTGTTTATTGTTTCCCCTTATCTGATTGTATTATATACAGCATATATCCTACTCATAGCTGAACTTGCCGCCCTTCAAAAGCAATATGCAGGGGTGAACCAATTTGACCAAAAATACAAGTTTTATTTTCATGATAATGTACCATAATATTGTGGACTGTGTTTCCAGGTTAACTGCATCTTGTTCATCCGAATTATAAGAATTCTTCTTCAGAAACTGAGGTGTCCTGACGTTGGTGGCAACGACCAATCACAATACAGGTAAGCAAGTGCACTTCGGCAACTGACAGTGAACGCTCAACAATGCAGTTTGGATTGACGCCAATGACGTGTGGTATTTTATTTGCCTTGTTAGGCCAAATATATCAATGTGTTAGCTGACTGCATAGTAAATCTTAGATCCGGGCTACGCTAAAGACGTTGACCAGACAGCGCGTCTGCCTTCACGAAGAAATATTTCCATCTTGACAGCGAGGAGATTTAAAGGCTAAAAGTCAGGTGGTGATACTAAAACCGGATGAGCTGGTGCCTGCTGCTACAGAATAATCCACCGTGAAGTTAACCTGATCACAGGTTGGCACTCAGCAGTCAGTTCCCCTTTAAAATTTCAGATGCACCCTATTCCCTACATAGTGCACTCCTTTTGACCAGGGGCCATAGCGCGCTAGTGTGAAAAGGGTTCCATTTAGGACTAAGACTTTAATCTCACTGGAGCACAAAGCCGTCCCCCAGGCAGCTGATGGCAGCCATGCAGGCTGTTTTTCCAAAAAAGTTCTGAGGACATGTTCAGCAGCCAGAAGAGTAGTTTCACCAAGTGCAAAATAAACTCTGTAATCTGTCCAGGGCTGTTCCTGTATTGCAAAAGCTAAAATGCTACCTCTTCAGTAAAATATGTTTCTAATCAAAAATACAACCAAACAAACCATAAATACATCCATCACGTTTTTAGAGTCACAAGCTTGATGTAGAAATTGACTGCAAGGAACATGGGATTATATCCCTTAAGTAAATTTTTCCAATACTTATAACTTCTTCAAATGTATATATATATATATATACGCTCCACCATGAAATAGCTGTAGACTGATGGACAACCATAGAGAAATGTTGCATTTGCACAGGTATCCTGTTGAAGGCTACTTCGTTTGCTACTCTCCAATAAAGTTCCACGCTACAGTGCTGCATGTTCTTTTTAGTCGTGCTGCATATTGTTTTGCTTGTAGAACCAACAGGAATGTTTCCGGTTATGTAAAAGTTATTTTGTAGAACACTGAATGCTGATTAGTTGAAAGCTGCCCGTGTATACCACGGACGGGCACGTGCACAGGTAAGGCTGAGCACATGCTATGTAGTGCCCTTTCCAGTTTACATGTGCCCGTCCGCCTTGGTGATGTGAGTTGCGCACACCAACGGGCATGCGTCGTCCGTCTTTTTTACATGCGTCACTCACTCCAGTGGCCATGCGTCGGCTGTTTTTTTTTACATGCGTCACTCACTCCGACACACTGTCCGTCTGTGTGAGCCGACAACTCTGCCCACTTTTTTAGATTCAGCACATGCAGGTCTGTGCACAGTACTTTAGTGAGGGGTGAGAGAGAGTAGTTCGAAAGTTTTACCACTTAGAGTTTACTGCTAGGGAAATGAGTGCAAGGGAACCTAACCTTAGTGATAAATAAATATAAATGTATAATCTGACTATATTCTTAGTAAATAAATGTTATCGTAAATGACCATATGCTGGAAGTCCTTAGTGAAGGTTAGCTACTCCTTTCGTCATGAGCCTAACATTAAAATGACATGTGTTTCTGGGTCCACCCAGACTGGTCAGAAACCCAGAACTCAAGGATGCCCACAATGGCATGCGTTCCTGGGACCAGCCTAGACCCAGAACTCAGGGATGCCCACCATGTCAAGTCTGATCACTTCGAATTACGTATGTGTGTGTGATTATCAAAAGCCTTATCAGCTCGAGTGTGAAGATGAACGAGAAGTGCCGTAGTAATCTATATTCCAAAGTAATAAAATGTATTCCAATCAAGTAATAAAGTTACAATACAACAGATAGTTACATACCAATACCCGATTCAACATCATCCCAACTTGTCTAAAAGTCTACTAAGTATACCATGAGACACACTACAGCACGAAAGTGTTCTAGGAGCTTCTGTTAATGATAGACTCCTAAATATGACTACAACACAACGTGTTGGGAGGTATCTTTAACGATGACAAACTCCTAAATATGACTACAACACAACTTGTTGGGAGGTCTCTTTAATGAGGACAAACTCAAATAACTTTTTGGAGACATGGCTATTTATCCTAAAATCAGACATATCTAAAACACTCCCCCAAATAGTCATTAGCATTACTTTACCTTGGCAAACACAATGAACACAAAGGACAGGAACTGTCCCAGTTAATCAATGCAAAATTATCAAATGGACGGGGTGTTGCAGGAACTGTCCCAGTTAATCATTTCTACAATGTTCTTGTGAAGTTTGATCCAAGGACTATTCAGCCCTTTATGGGGAACAGGGGAAATCCAAACGCTACAGATAAATGTCCACAATATCATGCATTAAGTTACATTCCAGTTTTGTTCAGAGTTTCATACCTCTCCAGGTGAGCTCAGGAGGGTGGGGCTGATGGCACACACCTGGTGTTCCAGATCTTTAGAGAAGCATATGTCATGCAGGACCCCTGATTAACATCACTGTTAGAAATCAGCCGTTTCGTATAGTGGTTGAAATAATGATTGCGTACCCGGTCGTCAAGGGAGAGAGTAATTCAATTATTTATTGCAGTATTTGATAGTCCATTGTTCGTGAGGTTACAGACTCGATGTCACCTCGCTCAATCTCAACTCAATCTCAAAGAAACTTCCAGTCGTACCTCTACTTAAAGACATCCCAACCTGGAATACACATCACAGTACTGTAAGCCCATTGGCTAATTACTGTCGCGCTTTGAATGAACGTGACTTCCTGTGTATGGATATTCTTTTGTTATCTAAACATAATAAGCATACATTCATACACTTCAACATCACCAAGGGTGTGTTGGAGACTTGGTGGGGCTAGACGCACCTCGTCGTCAAATACACTTCCACTCTTCCTCCACAGACATTTCTCATTACACTACAGTACTGACCACGGGCATGATAAAACACATATTTCCTACTGTAGTAATTGCATATACTTTTGAAAATATGTTGTAAACAGACACTCTGCATTGTGTGAAGCCTAAGATTAGCCCATAACCAGGGTATATTGGCCATATACCACACCTCCTCTGGCCTTACTGCTTTATTACCCTCTCGGTCCCTTGCATACAGCATAGTGTCTGTGTAACTTTGTGTGTATGTGGTTTCAGGAGGTTGGCCAAATCTACTCTGCTGCTGATCCCTCTGTTTGGCATCCATTATGTTGTCTTTGTGTCTCTCAATGAATCCATGGCAAATTACAAAATCTTCTTTGACCTCGCCATGGGGTCCTTTCAGGTAAAACTGGGCCTTTTTGCATTTTTGATCCCTTGTGATACCTTTTGGCTATATTTTGCAGTTGTATTGCAGATTGGTTGATCTTGGTTGTTTATCGTTTGGGTTGACTTTGTGTCTGTTTTCTATTGGCAGGGCCTCGTGGTTGCCATCTTGTACTGTTTCTTAAACAGTGAGGTAAGCTGTGTTATTGATCGATTTTCATTTTCTGGAGTTACAGTGATTAACTCATGTTAAAATGAATTAGTTACAGAGAAAAACTCATGTTAAAATGAATTAGTGTTGATAGAATGTTCTTTAAATCTAGTTAGGATATATTGGAAGCAAAGTCCAGGCTTGAAAGAAAGCTTTAGTGTATATGATTAGGATAAATGTTCACAATATAGTCACAGAACTATTTTGTAATAGCGGTTGATAAAACATTTAATTTGAATTTGTGGTCTGCTTTGTTTTTCATTGTAGTTAAACAGTAAGTTAATCATTACCTTAAAAGATTATGTAGCAGTGTTATGTACTTTTTTTCCTTTGTGATAAGACATTTACCTTCCTAATTCAGGTCCAAGGGGAACTGAAGAGAAAATGGCGAAGTATATGCTTAAACTGCCATATGGCCAAAAACTCCAACAAGCACAACACCTATGCCTCCAGAAATGGCTCCGAGAACATGGCCCAGTTCCAACGTATCTCCCGTGCCCAGTCCTTTCTGCAGACTGAGACCAGTGTCTTGTGATGGGTTAAAGAGGAGTTTGTTCCCATTAAACCGCTATGGAACTCTGGTAAATAAACACTACATAAAACAAAAAGCAGCCCATCATTATGGGCACTGAAAGTTAGATTGGCCCAGGGTATTGGCAGAGAAATTGCTGCAGTGATTTTTTAATCTAGGATCTTCTTAAGAGTTTGTCACAAAATGTGGATTTGAAAAAAAAACGCGGCAGATGGCGTAAAGGGATTTTTTAAAACAGATTATGAATAAATTAGACTGTATTGCAGTAATGTCATACTTTATATAATCAGATAATTAGTGGATTCCAGAGAGAAGAGCTCTTTATGCATTGCTTTACCTCTGTCTATGGCTCTCTGTGCTGACAGGGATTTCACACTGTACTTAGTGACCTTATGCAACGTCCACCCATGTGTTATGAAATATATATAGTGTACTACTTTTGACATGCTATTACTTTTTCCTTTGTTCAAAGGTAGTAAATAGGAAAGAATTTCAATAGAGTCACTTGTGATCACTTTTAGACTGAAAAGAAAACCCACAAGATTTACAGATTGAAACATGTTAAATCAAATTGTAATTACTGATATACTGAAATGAGGCGCTATTTTAAGTGTTTTTTACAAGGTTTCTTTGAAGTGGGCAATTTTATTTTTTTATATAATGACTGAGCATAAGTGTTTACAGAGTGTCTGAAGTTTAACATCAGGAGTTTGAGAAAACTGATACGTTGAGTTTATGTGAGAAAATTTTATTAAAGGGTAATAATGACAAATATCTACAATTTGTGTAAGTTCCTAAATTGCTTGAAGTAATTGCCTCTCAGTGCAAGCAACTATGTGATAAATGCCAGTTGTGGGTTTTAAATCTGACCTTTTCTCTTATCTCCTCCAAAGATGGCTTGTTGGATTATTCAGTAATCCCATGAGGTTTGTCAATGTTGTTTTTTTGCTGTGACAGAGCACTGTCGTTTTTAACGTAGATAATTGTTATTTCACAAAGCATTAGTGGGGGGAGCGCAATATGACCAGATGATGCTGCACTCGTGCCTCCTCAACCCTGCTCACCCTGACTAAGAGAGTCTTGTGTATAGAGAGACAGTCCAAAAATGACTTCAACCGATTTAGGAACTTAGACCAGTTGTCGACATTCATTGTTATTCCCCTTTAACTGTGCAAAAAAGGACTATAAAGGGTTCTTCATCTCTTCTAGCAGGGAAAACATGTATTTGGTTCCAGGGAGAATCCTTTTTGGAAAGAGTTCTATCTGGTATCGAAAGGCTTAACCAGTTTATGGTTAAGCCTTTCAACCTGTAACCAGTGATTCAACCTGTAACCTAATGACAATACTGTGCATGTTTTTTCTACTCCCCTGTGATTCTTTCTGCAAATGCAAGTCTGACTTATATGATATCTTACGTCTTCTTTTCAAATGAGTAAGCAAAGGAAAATAGTAAGAAAACTGAAGAGAAAATCAGTAAACCAGAAAATGTTTTGCACGGTACACTCTAAGAAAAAGTTCCATACCAATTCTTCAGCTGTCCCTTTGGAGGATCCGTTTTTGGTTCCTGGTTGAACATTTTGTGGATAGAACCTATGACAAGGAATGTGCCTTTGGTGGTTTATTGATTACGTTGAAAAATTACTCCCACTTGCAAGATACTGATATAGTACTCAGATATGCCTTGGCTTACACCTTTAGTATATGAATATTACACAAGAACGTTTTTTGACAATAGCTTTTGAGCTCAGTAAGAAAAACACTGCCTCACAGTACAGCTCTGTCATCGCAGCCAGGTGTTTTAATCCTGGTTGTGGCATAGCAGCAGTGCCCCAGGGGTCCAGAAGGGGACTATAAAATGGGCTTAGCAGCACTAGGGGTGAAGGGTGGATGTCGGACAGGTTTGCCTTGTCTAGTGGTTGTTGGACGGGGAACATGTAAACGTCTCATCAGAGGAAGCTGGGTAATAAGTGACAAAACAGCTAGGAGAGATTCTGGGTAGAAAAGTGACAGAACAGCTTTGGAGGGTTCTGAGTAGTATCATTTACAGGACGATAAAAATCATCCATTGTTCTATGTACATACAGAATACAAAATAAGCTTTCTAACACCAGATAGGGTTCCCCTATAGGAACAAACCAAAAAACCCTATATCACCTCTTTGCTTAGAGTGTAGATTTAGTTTTGTCTGTGGTTTATTTGCTGTTTTAACTGAATATTGTAGCTGAGCTGAACTGTGATTCTAGTTATTGTAATGTAATTGTGTTAAAACATGAAACATACTAGGACTGTCAAGGTTATGTATCTACACTAGTTAAACTGTACATTTTATACTGAACAAAAATACTAACGCAACATGGTAAGTGTTAGTTCCATGTTTCCTGAGCTTAAATAAAATATTCCAGAAATTCCATTGCAAGTTCCATTTGCACAAAAAACTTTTTTCTCAAAAGCTGTTTGCACAAATTTGTTTACATCCCTGTTAGTGCGCATTTCTCCTTTGCCAACAAAATCCACACAACTGAAAAAAAATGAAAATGTGTCACGTTACTAATTTTGTTCAGTGTACACGTTGCCACCAAAATGATTATACTTCTGTGGACGGAGGTTTAAGATGGGATTGTTGACAACAAAACATAATTTTATTATATGGCATGTAAGTATAGTAAAAATAGTGTTTAGTGGAGTCAAATTGTATACCATATACAGTACAGTGTTGACTTAATGCAAAGTACTGCTATGTCATGTTTGCTAAGGTATTACTCCGCATTTCTTTCTGCAGACACCATGAATGTTATACCACATAACTGATGATCATTCTATTGTAAGCGTGGTATCATGTGAATGTAACTGTCCTCTTTTACGGTTTATGCTTTTTCATGTGTTAATTCGGCATCAAGACTATAAGTCAAAGCTATCTCTGATATGTCATATAACCATGTTGTGCTTGTAAATATACTCAAAATATGAATTATTTGGTAGATACCGTAAATGATCTAGTCTGGACTATTCACACGTATCCATGCTGCTGAACTAACTAACACTGGCCGAGATGATAATTTCAGGTGCAAAATGTTGATACGAAAAGAGAGGAAATGACTGTGCTATGAACTAGTTTTTTTCCTCACAAAGTGGTTTCTAACTGAGAAGGTGAAGATTTTTGGACTTGAGGTCTCAATAGAATGAGCCATCAGCTCCAACAATTCTTTTAAAAATAAATACTCCCAAATGGTTAATTTACTGTAATTCTTTTCCTTGATCACTTCAAGAGAGTTCATATTTTAGGAGAACTCAGCGATTTGCCATTCAAAAAATATGGCCAGGATTGTGTCCTGTTTGTTTTGCATGTTTGCCAGTATTGCAGTCCATCAAAATGTTAACAGTGCCTAATGCTTGCTTTTTGATTAGAGTTATTTAGTCCATATACTGTTGTTACAAATGTGTCCCAAATTGCAAACTGTCCCCTAAATAGTCCATTATTTTAAACCAGCTCTGGTCAAAAGTAATGCACAAAATAAAGAATACAGAGTCACATAGGGTGTAATCCTATTTGCATATAGTGTTCAAGGAGATGAATAAGTGGAGTAACTTCCACAGCTATCACAAATAATATGTTGCTTTTTGTGAACATTACTGACGTATCCTTGTAATTATTGTCTTGATTGCCAATATGAATGTGCTTTCAACTCCTTGTCAGTCATTGTCCTGCCAAATGTTGACATAGTCAGCAGTGGAGTCAGTAGGAGCACAAACATATTGGGGACATATTGGAGACTGGGTTATTTATTGAACAAAATGTATTTTTGCCTTTATGGTCAAATTACCTTTCCATTAGGTGAATTCCTACCACTAGAAACCCTCCCACCATGGGGCCATTTTGTAAAGTTGCATGAAAAAACATTTTTATATACAGTTTTAGCAACTTGCTTTTGAATGACGCATCGTTTAATGTCTGGGTATGTATGTCACAACATTATGAAGAATAAACATGACTTTGAACATATGTACCATTTGTCTTCATTATTGATGAGATGTATTTATGACAACAAATTAGTTTCTAATTCTTATGCTAATGACTGACTTTATTTCATTTACTTTTATTCAATAGTTGACATTCAAATTCAATATCATTTGATTATCAAATTCAAAATATTGATCTCTGCTGAGTGCAAGTCACTTTCAGGTCACTCAGAAAAATAAAGACGGTATATTCTGAAATGCACCTCAGATTAAGATTTGTATCAGATTATAGATTATTAGATGCAAATGCATCAGGTAACCTAGCATTTAAATCGTTCATCATGTAACCAGAAGGTTGTTTGTTTGAATCCCCAAATGGGCAGTGAGAAACCTGACAATGTGCCATGTGCAGGGTACTTATTTATATTAACAAAATATACATTTTAAGATGTAATAGATGGGTAACAGTTCCTACATTTTTGAAGTCACATGATGAATATACAGTTTATACATATATGTATGTATGTATACAGTACAAGTCAAATGTTTGGACGCACCTACTCATTCAAGGGTATTTCTTTATTTTTTATTATTTTCCACATTATAGATTAATAGTTAACACATCAAAACTATGAAATAACACATATGGAATCATGTGGTAACCAAACAATTATTCAAGAAATCAAATTACATTTATATTTTAGATTCTTCAAAGTAGCCTCCCTTTTCCTTGATGACTGCTTTCCAGACGCTTGACATTATCTCTACCAGCTTTGTGAGATAGTCACCTGGAATCCTTTTCCAACAATTCTAAAAGGAGTCCCCGCATATACTGAGCACTTGTTAGCTGCTTTTCCTACACATTGCAGTCCTTAACTAATCCCAAACCATCTCAGTTGCGTTGAAGTTGGGTGATTGTGGAGGCCAGGTCATCTGATGCAGGACCATCGCACTCCTTCTGGTCAAATAGCCCTTACACAGGCTTCAGCTGTGTTTTGGGTCATTTTCCTGTTGAAAACAAATGATAGTCCCACTAAGCGCAAACCAGCTATGATGGCATATTGTTATAGAATGCTGTGGTAGCCATCCTAGTGGAGTATGCCTAGAATTCTAAATAAATCACTGACAGTGTCACCAGCAAAGCACCCCCACACCATCACACCTCCTCCTCCATGCTTCATGGTGGGAACCACATATGCCGAGATCATCCGTTCACCCACTCTGCCAATCAAAGACACAGTGGTTGGAACCAAAAATCTCAAATTTGGACACATTAGACCAAAGGATAGATATCCACCGTCCATCGTGTTTCCATCCATCGTGTTCTTGGCCCAAGTAATTCTCTTCTTTCTATGGCTGTCCTTTAGTAGTGTTTTTTTTTTATTTATATTTGACCATTTGACCATAGACTAAAATAGTCGACAGTTCATAATCCCCATAAAACTTAGCAGCAAAATTTTATACTGGTTCTGTCACCATACATTTTTCCTATGAGGAATTTTAGAATTGCCTCAAATAAGGTCTGTGTTTTGTTTAGGCTTATTCAAGCATGATGTTTTGACAACCGTCTAAATCTCGTCAGGACAAGGCAACATATGTCAACATATTTGCTTCAATTTGCTCAACAAAAAATATATTTGCTAATATTTAGCCAATATTGATAAAAGTCATCTTATCCGAAAGCTACTGTATTTACAAGGTTATCACAATGGTGAGGTGGTGTAAGCCTAGACAAAACACAGACTCTAAAAATCCCCTATGGAAAAAATGAACTTATCCTCTGCATCAGAGGTAACTCTGGGTCTTCCTTTCCTGTGACGGTCCTCATGAGAGCAAGTTTCATCATAGCACTTGATGGTTTTTGCGACTGAACTTGAGATTCTTTCAAAGTTCGTGACATTTTCCGGATTGACTGACCATCACATCTTAAAATAAGGATGGCCTTCTGTTTTTCTTTGCTTATTTGAGCTGTTCTTGTCCTATAATGGACTACTACAGTACAGACATAATATTGGTCTTCTTTGTACCAACCATACCTTGTCACCCTCTGTATTTACAGAGAAATCAGCTAAGACCAAGGTTTCCTTTCAGCTAAGTCCTGTATTACAACAATAAAAACAAATGCAAAATGGAAATGAAACATAAATTAAGAAAAACACAACAAAAACACAAGAGAATCACAATTGACCATTAAAAGATTAAAAGAAACCATTAAAAGAACATTTATATGAAATGTTTAATGTCTTATAGGCACAAAACAATTAAAATTAAGATCACCCTGAATGGCATTCCGTGAGTGTAGGGCAAAATATTCAAAAACAATTTTGTCCAACCCGGTTTCATTGGAATACATAAACACTATACAAATACACTTTTATACCTAAATCTATGGTACACAATTTTGTATGATATGTTACATTAGGTTAGGTTACATTACAACACGCTACCAAAATGTATAATACATTACGAATTGCTAAAATGTAACATATGTTTCAAACGCTATTAAAACATACCATATGTAATGAATGCTAGACAAACGTACCATATACTACGAAATTAGACAACACATCCAAGCCGTGTCTCGAACCAAACAATCTTCAGCTCTGCAGAGAGGCGTCCCTACCCGCTGCTCCATACAGGGACAACAGATTATGGTTGCTACAATATGTAATAAATGCATTTTAACATTACAGTTAACATTAGGTCACAGCACTGGGGTTTAGATTTGGGTTAAAGTTAAGTATCACAGCACTGGGGTTTAGGTTAGGGTTAAGGTTTGGGGTAAGGTTATAAAATGAAAAAGGTTAGGTTAAGGTTTGGTTAGGGTTAGGTATAACAGCACTGAGGTTAAAGTTAGGGTTAAGGTTTGGTTTATGGTTAGAAAAACAATCACTTGTAACATATTGTAGCGACATTGGTAACAACACTACTTGCCGCCACTAACAGCATGTCCCTATTTGGAGCAGTGGGCAGTGCACCCTCGGAGATGAAGGACGCGGTTTGAAACATAACCAGACAATTTTTTTTCTATATTATTTCTCTAATGTTACTTCACCTAACCTAATATATCTTACGAATATGGCTGTCAAACATTTTCGTTAAATAGTATATATATTCCAATGTTTATTACTCCCAACGTTACTTCACGTTACATCTTATGAATTCGGCTGTCAAAAAATTTCATAAAATTGTTTGTTTTCCACTGAAAACAGGTTGCCAATTTCGCATAGTGTATCATCACCATACAGTCTTGAGAGCATATTTGGTGAAGGCTGTTATTCCAACTAATTCCCTCTGTTAGATAGTTGGGATGTTTTTGCATGACTGTATACCGATTCTAACGCATTAAGGAAAGACATTCCACAAATTAAGTTTCCACAAATTAACCAGGCACACCTGTTGATTGATTTTAAATCCAGGTGACTACCTAATGAAGCTGGTTAAGAGAATGCAAAGAATGTGCAAAGCTGTCAACAAGGCAAAGCATAGCTACAATAGGAAATGTATTTTGATGTTTAACACTTTTTTGGTTATTATATGATTCGATATGTCATTTAATTGTTTTCATGGCTTCACTATTATTCTACCAAAAAATGAAAATAGGAATAACAATTTTGACTGATCTGTCCAGTTAGGAAGCATAAGCGATTTTGAATCAATTTCACCTGTTTCGGTGCAAATGAAAGTGACAACAGGTGCACTGGAAAGGCAACAGGAAGACAACCCCCAAAAAGGGAATGGTTTTGCAGGTGGTGGCCACAGACTATTGCTCTCTCCTTATCCATCCTTACTGATTGTTCTCTAGTTTTGCGTTTTGCTAGTGCCCTTGCCACTACTGATAGCATGAGGTGGTACCTGCAGCCCATTCAGGTTGCACAGGTAGTTCAGCTCCTCCAGGATGACAGATCCATACATGATGTCGCAAGAAGAGTTGCTGTTGTCCCAGTACAGCCTAAAGAGCATGGAGGAGATACCAGGAGATGGCCCATTACACAAGGAGAGCTGGACAGGGCCGTAGAAGGGCATCAACCCAGTGGCAGAACCGGTATATGCTCCTTTGTGCGAAAAGAAACAGGAGGAGCAATGCCAGAGCCCTACAAAATGAACTCCAGCAGGCTACTGGTGTGCATGTTTCTGACCAAACAGTCAGAAACAGATTCCATGAGGGTGGCATGAGGGCCCGATGTCCTGTAGTGCGAACTGTGCTCACAGCCCAGCTCACAGCCCAGCCTCGATTGGCATTCGCCAGAAAACACCAGAATTGTCAGGTCTGCCATTGGCGCCTGTCACAGATGCTCGATTGGATTGAGACCTTGGGACTTTTGAGGCCAAGTCAACACTTTGAACATGTGTTCCTAAAATCATTCCTGAACCATTTTTGCTTTGTGGCAGGGCACATTATCCTGCTGAAAGAGGCCAGTGCCATCAGGGAATACCGTTGCCATGAAAGGGTGCACATGGTCTGCAACAATGCTCAGGTAGGTGGTACCTTATAAAGTAACATCCACATGAATGGCAGGACCCAAGGTTTCCCAGCAGAACATTGCCAAAAGCATCACACTGCCTCCGCCAGCTTGCCTTCTTCCCATAGAGCATCCTGGTGCCATGTGTTCTCCAGGTAAGCGATGCACACATAGTGTGTTCTCCAGGTAAGCGACGCACACGCACCAGGCCATCCACATGATGTAAAAGGAAACGTGATTCATCAGACCAGGCCACCTTATTCCATTGCTCCGTGGTCCAGTTCTGATGTTCACGTGCCCATTGTAGGCACTTTCGGCAGTGGACAGGGGTCAGCATGGGCACCCTGACTGGTCTGCGGCTACACAGCCCCATAGGCAACAAACTGCGATGCACTGTGTGTTCTGACACCTTTCTATCAGTACCAGCATTAACTTTTTCAGCAGTTTGAGCTAGAGTAAGCTTGTCTGTTGGATCGGACCACACGGGCCAGCTTTCGCTCTCCACGGGCATCAATGAGCCTTGGCTGCCCATGACCCTATTGCCAGTACACCACTTTTCCTTCCTTGGACAACTTTTGATAGCTACTGACCACTGCAGACCGGGAACACCCACAAGGGCTGCAGTTTTGGAGAAACTCTGACCCAGTCGTCTGGCCATCACAATTTGGCCCTAGTCAAATTTGCTCAGATCCTCACGCTTGCCCATTTTTCCTGCTTCTAGCACATCAACTTTGAGGACAGAATGTTCACTTGCTGCCTTATATATCCCACCCACTGACAGGTGCCATGATAACGAGATTATCAGTGTTATTCACTTGTCAGTAGTCATAATGTTATGGCTGATCAGTGTATATACACATATATATACAGACAGGTGACAAATCAAAGGGAAAGCAGTATATGTACAGTATTAATATTACTTTTCATCCTTACAACCTGTGGGAAGTGATTGCAAACCCGGGAGTTGCAAGCACCCTGCTTTATACATTTGTTGTTACCACCCTATAGTGGTCATGTTCTCTGAATAAACCTTGGTCTTAAATGTACTGCCACAGCTCTGGATTACTTTCCAAATGTGTATCCCAAATAGATCCCCTTTGGTACGGCAAAAGTAGGGCACTATTTTGGGAATAGGTTTCCATTTGAGGCAGCTGCCATGCAATGACATTTTTATCTACTGGTCCTTACCTATCATTGTACAAAAGAAGCAATTAAAATAAGGGAGACTAAGTCTATAGGAAACTAAGTAGGCTATATGGAAATAATATTACACAATATCTACCCAATTTGCTTATACTGGGCAGAGACTGAGGAAAGTCAGTTTGAAAACCTTAATATAAAACCAAGAATTCAGTTAAATTGATTCAATCCCTGCCCATATTATACAGTACTACTACGTCAGTAAATTGTTATTAGGCTTTACCCATGGGCCAGTATAAGAGCAAGAATGTTGTTGTCTTGGTCAGGAATCCTGAGGCAACAGAAATTTACTCCGGAATATCTCTAGCTGCTGACACAAATGTGTCTGGTTGCTCTGATGAGCAGATTCATATCATGTTTATTTATAGCCTCAGAATGCTCCTGATTAGACGGGAAGAGACAGGAAATGTTTACGTTTTGATGGGTTCAGTCAGAGAGCAGAACAGAATGAGCGAGTCCAAAATGACACACTTTTCTCTAACAATGTGCAGTCAACCTATTCCCACATGACGAAAGGAAGTCTAAGATCTGAACTTGTTTGTTCAGGCTTGCTGTGTTAACACACAGGGTATATTTTGAGAAAATATCAACCAATCAACCAATCAAATCAACTAATCAAAGGGCCATATAATAAATGTCTTTTTGAGGGTTCAATAAAGAAAGATACAGTTGTGCTTATAAGTTTGCATATCCTGGCAGAAAATGTGAAATTTTGGCAGTGATTTTGAAAATATGACTGATCAAAATATCCTTTATTTAAGGATAGTGATCATATGAAGCCATTTATTATCACATAGTTGTTTGTCTCCTTTTTAAATCATAATGATAACACCCAAATGGCCCTGATCAAAAATGTACATGAATGTTTGGCCTTTTTACAGACACACAAGGTGGCACACACAGGTGAAAATGGCAATTAAAGGTGAATTTTCCTCACCTGTGGCTTTTTAAATTGCAATTAGTGTCTGTGTATAAATAGTCAATGAGTTTGTTAGCTCTCACGTGGATGCACTGAGCAGGCTAGGTACTGAGCCATGGAGAGCAGAAAAGATCTGTGAAAAGACCTGCGTAACAAGGTAATTGAACTTTATGAAGATGGAAAAGGATATAAAAAGATATACAAAGCCTTGCAAATGCCAGTCAGTACTGTTCAATAACTAAATAAGAAGTGGAAAAGTTGAGGATCTCTTGATACCAAGCCAAGGTCAGGTAGACCAATGAAGATTTCAGCCAAAACTGGCAGAAGAATTGTTCGGGATACAAAGAAAAACCCACAGGTAACCTCAGGAGAAATATAGGCTGCTCTGGAAAAAGACAGTGTGGTTGTTTCAAGGAGAATAGTACGACAATACAAAAATGAGCTGCATGGTCGAGTTGCCAGAAAGAAGCCTTTACTGTGCCAATGCCACAAAAAAGCCCGGTTACAGTATGCCCGACAACAACGTGACACACCTCACAGCTTCTGGCACACTGTAATTTGGAGTGACGAGACCAAACTAGAGCCTTATGGTCACAACCATAAGCGCTACGTTTGGAGAGGGGTCCACAAGGCTTATAGTGAACAGAATACCATCCCCACTGTGAAGCATGGTGGTGGCTCACAGATGTTTTGGGGGTGTGTGAGCTCTAAATGCTCGGGGAATCTTGTGAAAATTGATGGCAAGATGAATACAGCATGTTATCAGAAAATACTGGCAGACAATTTGCGTTCTTCTGCACGAAAGCTGCGCATGGGACGCTCTTGGACTTTCCAGCATGACAATGACCCTAAGCACAAGGCCAAGTTGACCCTCCAGTGGTTACAGCAGAAAAAGGTGAAGGTTCTGGAGTGGCCATCACAGTCTCCTGACCTTAATATCATCCAGCCACTCTGGGGAGATCTCAAACGTGTGGTTCATGCAAGATGACCAAAGACTTTGCATGACCTGGAGGCATTTTGCCAGGACAAATTGGCAGCTATACCACCTGCAAGAATTCGGGGTCTCATAGACAACTATTACAAAAGACTGCACGCTGTCATTGATGCTAAAGGGGGCAATACACAGTATTAAGAACTAAGGGTATGCAGACTTTTGAACAGGGGTCAGTTCATTTTTTTCTTTGTTACCATGTTTTGTTTTATAATTGTGCCATTCTGTTATAACCTACAGTTTAATGTGAATCCCATAAGAAATAAAAGACTTGTGATTTGCCTGCTCACTCATGTTTTCTTTCCAAATGGTTCATATATTATCAATTCTCCAAGGGTATGCAAACTTTTGTGCACAACTGTATGTACTATTATTATTAAACACAAAAACGGAACGCAGTGCAGGAATTTTTAAACAAAAAAATCTAGCTGCATCTTATACATTCAATTTCAGAACACTTTCTATACGTTTAGTTCAATGTTCCTGTATTGTATGAGTGGTGGCCTACAGAATATACTTATGTAAACGTACCTGACATATTGGAATTAATTGGTATTTGTCACAGCCCAACAATACTTTTTCCCAAATTCAGAAATGCTGAAGGGTGTATGCTGTAGGGTGTATAAAACTCAGCTATCCCTTTCTACTCGTTGACATATGTCTTTAGAAACAGAGACACCGAGAGATTTAATTAGGTACTGTGCCCATAGGGGTGGACCATCTGGTCCAAAGTCCTACACTATGTAGGGAATAGGTTGTAATTTGTGATGCAACCCAAATACACTCTCTCCCTCATCAGACATGTTTGCTCCAGACACTGGACTATCTCTGAAGTGCTTTGAAATCCTTTGGCTCCATGTCAGATGATACGTCCCAACTGGCCCCCTATTCCTTATTTAGTACACTACATTTGACAAAAACGGGCTGTTCATAATTGCTCAATAGGGAATAGGATGCCATTTGGGACACATTCTTGGAATTAAGATGTGCCAACGTTACTGAGCGCTTGGGGAGTGTTTTCAGGCGCTCTGAACTATGTCACGTTTGCTTCTAATCACTTGGGGACATGTTGAGCAAAGAGAAAGCATGCATATGTAACAGATCTATATGTAATACATTATCCAAGTCTAAAGTTGTCTTGGGGGAATTGAGACATGGATTAAATTAATACATTTTGGTGTTTTTTTAGTTTTCTGCATTGAATTGATGTCAACACGTTCTGTCATTAATATCTGTATGTGTTTACGATAGACTTCCTACTTTTTTCCACAGTGACTGTCCACTTTTCCGAATCTGCCAGTTAATTGAGAAGAGTCTTTGCTGTGTATTAATGAGAATTTCCTGCCAAATGACAACCTCCCCCAAACTGTTTGAAATTCAAGTACATTCCTTCTTTTGAAAGGAGTCTAAATAACAAGATGGTGTTTTTTGGTTTTGCCTTGTTACCTGCTTTATGAGATCATTTGTCAACAATTACAGGTAAAAGCATGAAAATGGAAACACGGTCAATTTTTTTCAACTGAGTGCTCTTATGCCTTTTAGATATATAAAAAAGCACTTCAACACATACTTTTTTTTCAATGTACAAATGCTTTATTACAGAATATGCGATTTATTGAGCATAGTGGTAAAAGCCCTTTTCAAAAGAATTTCAAATAGTTTTCCAAACTTTTTTTATACTCACTGGATTTCTAAAACTCTAACCAAATTGCTAAATTATCCTTTTGATCATTGTAAAACATTTCCAAATGTTAGCTTAGTACAATTTGAAAAAAAAGGCTTTTAAAGTAACTTGCAAATTGAATTAAAAAAAATTAAAAAATATATTAATGCCCACAAAACATTTTCATTAATTGTAATTCATTAACATAACAATTCACATTTGCTTTTGCTGCATAATCCCTGCGTTGCTATGAGACACTGGGTAAAATTAAGATATGGTATTTATGTCAAGAGCTTTACGTAAAAAAGAAACAAGTAGAGCACTAACTGACCCGGGGCTTTCGGGCTTTGGTAAGAAAAAAGTATTATACTGTATAGGGAATATTGTATCATTTGGGCCACTGCGCCAAATGGAAGAGAAGATTTTAAATATGGTGATGGGACCCAACTCCCTCCTCATCTCCCTCATCAAGGAACTGGGTCAACTCAACATTACAATCGACGGCTGCACAATCCACTGTAATTCACAGTCAGGAAACTTGGTGTTACATCTGACCCAAATCTGTCAACCCTACATCTGAAACATCACCACGTCAGCCTTCTTACACCTCAGAAATGTCTCAGAACTCTGTCACTGACCCAACTGTTCAAATCCTCATTCACACCTTTGATTCATGACACCTGGACTACTGCCTGATGTACCACCTGGACTGCTACCACCATTGTCTACAGACTCCCAGCCAAAGCAACAGACAGACTTTGACTCATTATTAATTCCACTGCACATTTCTTCAGACACACCAGACCTTGGGACCGCACTAATCATACTCCACTTCCTTCAAGGCCACGTGACTAAAAGTTTTTGCGCTAACGGTAATTTAGAAATTGGTCAAACTTTACATGGCAACATGTATAAACTGCTTGCAGATACTTTACAAAACATTAATCTGACCCTGAAAAAGTAACTATTCCTTTCAGAAGTGACTCAGGTGGTGCAGCGGTCTACATCTCTCTTTCCAGGGCTGTATGGGGAGCAGCGAGGGACCATCAGTAGGGTTCTCATTATTAAATCCCTTGGGGGGCTTGGGCACCTGCAGATCTGTGTTAGGTTTCCAGGTGAGTGGGCATGCCTGAATACTTGTTCACCAACTTCCTGGAGTTCTTGGCTGGAAGACCAGTACGGAAAAAGGTTGACAGGCTTGATGCCTATGAGGAATGATTGTCACAGTTTTCAACTCTCCAGAATCTTTTGGGAGCTGCTGCGATGAGAGGGCCATAGAAACAATTGGATAGGATATTGAAGGGAGTAAAAGTATAATATGTACATATACATCACTTCAAAATAACAGTGGTTTGACTGAAGAGAGCTACAAGAAAAATTACATTTAAATACAACGATAGATTTAGAGTTGATACGGTCCTGCATATGTCTTCTTGACTGACCTTTGGCCAACCTGTCTATTTTCTGTGAAAAGCACTTTTTCACAACCGCTGCCAGAGTTGCTGCTCTGAATCAATAAATATGACCTTATATTTTTTATACCCAGAACCTTTATATACCTCATATAAAAAAGGACTAATATCAAATCGTCTTCGAAAAACACTTGCACACTGAACGTAGAACAACATGCACCAAATAATATAGAGATTAGAGAAAATGAAGAGTACCCATGATGCCAATGGGTCATTAGGGCAGTGTTCCTTTTGCTTTCTTCAGCCCGGTTGCGTTCTAAATGGCACCCTTCACTTTCTATATGTAAATGTCATATCTCTGGTCAAAAATACTGTAGAATATTTGTAGAATACATTAGGTACTCAGTCTGCCCTCGACCTGCCAGTCAACTGCGGAGAGAAAAGTTTGAAATGGCTGTGAAAAGACATCACTGGTGACAGGGATCCGCTGATTAGAGTGAAAGCCCAGGGTGGGCAAAGCAGGCAAGGTGGGGGACACACTGTGCTTGTGTCCTAAATTGGACCCTATTCCCTATTTAGTGCATTACTTTTCACCCAAGCCTTAGGCAGTAGGCATGATAAAGTGGTCTCTGTCATCCAGCCGCTGAGCTGTCTGTCACTCTGGTTTATCAGGCAGAGAGTAGAAATGTGACTGTCTCCATCCAAGGCCAGAACTTTGTAGACAACATCAATCTTCTGTCTAAACCCCTCCTGTTTATCGTGGTGCTCTTGTCACCTTCGATGAACCTCTGTTACACCTCATCAGCACATTTATAGAACACTAAACCTGGATTAAATAAACCAATTCAAGTCCATTCGGCTTCAGCAATTGTAGCCTAAGTGGTTCTGGCAACAACACAAATATTCACCCTGACTAGAAATAAATGATTTGATGCGGCGATAAGACAGCCTTTGGCCAGTATGTCTGAGACATCATGCCAACTCCCTGTAAGTCAGCGCCATGCCATGTTTGGCTTGACAATCACAGCAGTGGAGTTAGCAATAATACTGAATCAGATCTGGTACCAGGCTAGCATCAGATTAACATGTAGGTTGCTTCCTCGTCACACTGTGACCATTGCAAAGAAGTGACCTCTTCAAGACCTATGAGATCAGCGGCATTATGGTCACGTTACGGGCAGAGGAAGAGAAGGTTTATTTAGGGCCTTTCACGTTATTACTGAATTACTGAATCAGATTTTGTCATGTTGGTTGAAACCCCAATAGCTTTGTTATAAATAATAGAAATGATGTAAATATACAATTTTCATTACAGCTAAGACGTTTGCTTGTATTTTTATTATCTTATGCAACCAAAACAGTCTTGATGACTATAGATAGATATCTTAATAATCCTCTACTTGTCACGACAAAGACCATACCTGTGTTCAAATGCCACTCATTTCCCTACATGGTGCAGTTCTTTTTTTAATAGAACCTTATGGGCCCTGGCCTAAATAATTACTATATAAGGAACGTGGTGTGATTTGGGAAGCAATCGTGTTGTTCTCACATCAGCATGGGTTCAGCCAGACACATCTGCCACATAGTGTTAACCTCAGTATGTCTTTAACTGCCACGCCGTCAAAATCTTCCTGACCGCTTCTCTTCTTGCTGTCATTTTCTGAATGGATATTGTCAAATACTGGCTCTTTTTCGATTATTTAGGATGTATGGTTTCAGATGGATGATTTCTGGGAAAGGGAGATAATGGCATAATGGTTATCTTGGACCGTATTTTGATGTTGCAATTCCAGAGACTGTTGGACAATTGAACCATTTTTTCAATTACATTTTTGTTTCCATGAAGATTGCATAAATGTCATAAAAGAAAAACATTCATCAAGGCTATGAGGTTAAGTACAGCGTATTCCTGGCTGTACATCCAAAGCTAAAGAAAAACCCCTGTACATCTTAAAGGAGAGACCAAGTAAGTTTCCTACTAAAACATTGCACTAGTGGTATTTAAAGATTCTCTAAAGTTTGGACAATTCAAAATCAAAGTCAAGTCAAAGTGTTTTTATTAATCAACAATTAAATTCTTGTGACATCTACGCAGTAGGCATTAAGAAATCTACGCAGTAGATTTGACATCTACGCAGTAGGCATTAAGAAATATAAGCAAAAATATAGCAAAAATATACATAACAATGTAAACTAGCAGCAATTCTAAAGAGTGTAGAATGGGGTATATGGAAAATATAGATAAAAATATAAAATATTATAAATATAAGTGTAATATGCCTATCAATGGTACATTAAAATATGCTAATGTACATTGAATGTACATAGAAAGTCATCAGAGCATTTGAAATGTTCATGTGATCAATATAATCATAGATCAGTGTTGCTGGTTGAGGAGCTTTATGGTCTGAGAGTAAAGACTGTTTGTGAGTCTGGAAGTGCGTGTCCTGATGCACCAGTAACATCTACCAGACGGCAGCAGTGTGAACAGACCATAACCTGGGTGTCTGTAGTCTTTTATGATGTTCCAGTAACGTCTACCAGACGGCAGCAGTGTGAACAGACCATAACCTGGGTGGCTGTAGTCTTTTATGATGTTCCCTGCTTTCCTAAGGCATCATGTGTGGTAGATGCCTTGCATGGAGGGGAGATGGCAGCCGATGATGTGCTCCGCTGACTTCACCGCCCTGTGGAGGGCTTTGCGGTCAGCAGCGGAGCAGCTGCCGTACCAAGCAATAATGCAGCCTGAGAGCATGCTCTCAATGGTGCACCTGTAAAAGTTGTTGAGAGTTTTTGCAGACATGCCAAAATTCTTAGTCTGCTTACCTGTACCACGTGAGGTCATCTTTGATGAACTCCACTTCAGAGACACTCCACTTCAGCTCCATCGATGTGTATTGGGGCACGAACCCCCTCTGTCACTTCCTGAAGTCCACGATCATCTCCTTAGTCTTGCAGACATTAAGAGAGAGGTTGTTGTCCTGGCACCATGTAGCCAGGTCCCCTACCTCCTCTCTGTAAGCGGTCTCACCGTTGGTGGAGATGAGACCCAGGATGGTGATGTCGTCCGCAAACTTAAGGATGACGTTGGAGCTGTGTGGCCACTCAGTCATGTGTCAACAGGGAGTACAGGAGGGGACGGAGTACACAGCCCTGAGGGGCTCCAGTGCAGAGGAGGTGAGGTTGCCCATTCTCACCACCTGGGTTCTACTTAACAGGAAGTCCAGGAACCAGTTGCAAAGGGAGGTGTTTAGTCCCAGGGTCCTGAGCTTAGGAACAAGCTTAGCAGGCACAATAGTGTTGAATACTGAACTGTAGTCCACAAACAGCATCCTCACGTATGTGTTGCCTTTTTCCAGGTGGGAGAGGGTGGTGTGTATCGTCAGGGCGATGGCATTATCTGTAGATCTATTGGGGTGGTATGCATATTGAAAGGGGTCCAAGGTGTCAGGAATGGTGGAGCAGATGTGGGTTCTGACTAGCCGCTCAAAGCACTTCATGATGGTGGAGGTCAGTGCTACAGGGCCGTAGTCATTCAGGCAGGTGATGGAAGGTGTCTTTGGTATGGGAACAATGGTGATCTGCTTGACAATAGTAGATAAAGTCTCCCAAGAATTTAGAAATCTGGCATGAAATTCCCTTTCAGAAAACAATAATCTCAAAACCTTTGAAAAAGCAGCGTAAAAATGAAATTCTGTTTATTAAGGGAAGTGGTCATTCAGTACTAGTGTCAGAGTTCAGATGTCTATGTTTTATAGATTTCAACACCACCAGGTTCTCCAGGGTGTATGTAAGGTGACATTCACGCCATACAATGACTACTGTTCACTCCTCTGTGAATGTGGACCACTAGGACCGGCCGTATGAAAAACTAACAATCCACATGAGCTTTGTATTTATAGTAATTGAACATGAAGAATAGAAATACCACAAGCAACTAACTCCACAGCTTTCCTCATCTGTTTCAACTGGTTTGACCTGTTTCAGTGTTGACACAGGGCCACAGGAAATAGGAAAATGATGTTATGTCCATAGCACCGTTTTTTTTATTAGAATTTGAAATATTTACACGCGTAACTTACTCTAATTGGTCTTCTGGAATTTTGAAAAAAAAACAACTATGGAAACATCGCTTCTTTGAATGCTTTAAATCAGACTTCTTGTCCTGCTGCTATCGCCGAAGTGTTTCGAGCACCAGTGTTTCCTCTGGAATTTCTCTGGACAGCCCAGACGGGCATCGACTATTTGGCCTCTTTTGAACTCTGTTGGTTGCCTCATGTTACTTTGAAAACTCAAATTTCTCAAAGTGTTATTTTGTCAGACCTCTTTTATAGCTGACAAATATCTACTGCTAATTGGCAATGAACCTAATGTGACCTCTGCAGCTGCGTTTGTAATGTTGATTTAGTTACTTCAAAGTAATAGTATTTTTCCATGTGATGTTTCTGTTATATTATCCACCTCTGTACAGGAGCAACCTGAAACAATAGGCAGTCAGCCACCATAACTAGTTAGCTAGATAGCTGGGCAAGCTAATACTGTGTAAGGTAACGTTACCATTACCTGAAATTGTGCACTAACATCCTGGTATATTTTTGATTCACAGAGTTGAGGGTCAATGGATAACAATTGAAAGTGTTATTTGGTTTCATATTTTGTCCTTTTGTATTTGGTGCATTCAGCTTTCACATGCATTCAGCTTGCTCTTCTTCATCTACGTACTTCCAGGGTATCCCACCCAAATCCCCGCTTTCATTTCAAAATGGAGCTTGCGTGACTAAAGCGTATTCTGTGTAGATTCTTCTGTGGGTTTTTAACAGTGGTTGGCATGCAACACCGCCATCTACTGTGTTGGAGTGTGGGTTGGCTTCAGAGGGGGTCTAAATCCTCCCTGTCAACCCACACTCCCCAAGGAGTACAAACAGTTTCCTAATTTTAACACTGTGTCTGAACCTACCCCACCCAAAATACTCTTTAAACTTGACTCTTGTATCCCTTATGCTCTAAAACCTTATCTTAATCTCACTCTCTCCCTCTCATAGCGCCCACTCTATAACAACACATGCTCTACTGTGTCGACTTCCTGGCAATTGTCACATCTTGTTCTCAACAGGTGCCTGCATTATCCTACAGATTTCCCTGTATTCTGAACAGGTGCCTGCATTATCCTGCAGATTTGTAGTCCCTGAGACTATATATTTTCCAACTTTCTTAGTGTGCTCTCAGCCGCTGACCCATTTGCTATACCGCCAATGTCCACCACAGGTATAATTAGTGCCACCTACATAGTCCTCAGAGAGGACCGCCCAGCCCCCCACTCCTTCCCTGTCAGACAGCACATAACCATTACAACCTTCTTAAACTTCTCCACAACTCTCTCAGCATGCTCTTCCCAAGTCATTCTGGCATCAAAATACACTCCAAGGAATCTGAAGACCCCCACCCTGTCCAAAACCCTCCCGTACAATCTCAGTTGCACCTCCTCACCCACCTTTCACACTGCCCGATTTCCTTGCCCACTGTTCTACCCCATCAATAGCTTCTTGAATCTTCCTAACAATGTGTTGAATGTTTCTACCTCTGTTCCATAAAGCCCCATCATCAAATGGTTATCTTCCAATATTCGGCTGACCCTGAGAGTAAACATCATTGAGGGCTGATCACCCTCCCATAAGGGATTCAATTCTCCACTACATACTTAGTGGACACGGTCCCCACTCACCCCACTGAACAGACCTACCCACTTACCTGAACAGACCTACCCACTTACCTGAACAGACCTACCCAGCAGGAAGTCTTTGATCCATATATGCTCTTCCTCCTACTCCCATTATCTTGAGCTTAATAGGAAACCCCTTCTTTGACATCCTGTCATATGCCTTCTCCTCATCGATAAAGACAGCCACAGCAGTAAACAGAGCACAGGCCCATAGTACCCCTCCCCTGCTATCACACTAGACACCATAGTCAGGTCCAAAACAGACACATTTCCTGTTCTTGTATCAATCCTGTTCACCCTGCCCATCGTTAAGGCACACTAAGTCAGCCATTTCCATAAAATCTTCCATAACCATTATATATTTATTAAGTGAGACAGGAACAGTTCAGAGGCATCAATACAGATCTTGGAGACTGAGATCCACCAAAAAGCATAGATTTTTATAACAGACTTTTATATAACATCCCTTTTTTTACTTTTATTTTACAACACGTTTCTAAAAAAGTTGTGACACTATGTAAAATATAAAGAAAAACGCAATACAATGATGTGCAAAACATTTAAATCCTATATTCAACAGAAAATAGTGCAAATACAACATATCAAATGTTGAAACCGACAGATGTTATTGCTTCTTGAAAAATATATGCCCACTTTTAATTTGATGCCAGCAATACATTTCAAAAAAGCTGGGACAGGGGCAACAAAAGACTGGGAAAGTTGTGCAATGCTAAAACGAGCATTGCTAAAAAGGACCCCATTGATTCGGGCCCCCTCTCACAACTAATTAGGTTAATTGGAGAGGGATCATCCGGCTTGTTATCAGCGCACAGAGCAAAAGCCAGCATTTGTGATGTTATGGGGGTGTGTTAGTGTACATGGCATGGGTGACTTGCACATCTGTGAAGGCACCATTAATGCTGAACAATATATATAGGTTTTGGAGCAACATATGCTGCCATCCAGACGACATCTTTTTCAGGGAAGGCCTTGCTTATTTCAGCAAGACAATGCCAAAGCATATTCTGCATGTATTACAACAGCATGGCTCCATAGTAAAAGAGTCTGGGTACTAAACTAAACTGGCCTGTCACCCTTTGAAAACATTTGGCGCATTATGAAACGAAAAATACGACAAAAGAGACCCCGAACTATGGAACAGATGAAATCCTATACCAAGCAAGAATGGGAATACATTTCACTTTCAAAACTACAGTAATTGGTCTCCTCAGTTCCCAAACCCTTACAGAGTATTGTTAAAAGAAGAGGTGATGCAACACAGTGTCCCATCTTTTTTGCATTTTATGCAGCGTCCAACGTTTTTGGAAATGGGGCTGTATTTGGGATACACATTTGGAAAGTAATCCAGAGCTGTGGCAGTACTTTCAAGACCAAGGTTTGTTCAGAGAACATGACCACTATAGGGTGGTAACAACAAATGTATAGAGCAGGGTGCTTGCAACTCCCGGGTTTGCAATCACTTCCCACAGGGTGTAAGGATGAAAAGGAAAACTTATACTGTACATATATTGCTTTCTCTTTGATTTGTCACCTGTCTGTATATGTATGTATGTGTTTGTATATGTTTGTATATAAAAATTTTTGGAAACGGGGTTGTGATTATTCTTCAGGGGTGCCAATAATTTTGAAACCTATGTTTTGCAGAAAAAATCAGACTACACAATAACTTCTCCGCCAGAAAAACATTTTATCAGTTTGTAATGAAAGTATACAGCTCCCCCTCATGTTTGAGCCCAAAATATGACTCATCGTTTCTGTTGTTTTGTGCATTCGCTTTTGGTCAATTTCATGAAGGGTGCCAATACTTCTGAAGACTGTATATATAGATTGAATTGACTGTTTATACTCCTCCGCCTTGTCTCTCCTTCTACCCACACTCCCTCTTCCATGCAGGAGCCTGAGTGACACCACTCCCTGCTATTCCTCAGTGGTGTCTATCGACCTTGTCTAGGCCTGGACCGCTCCTGCTGTCTGAGACGTGCCCAGGGAAAAGGTCAGCTGAGAGCACAGCAGGCTAGTCACCAGGCACCTGAGGCTCAACCATGGTGCAACTAGTTTCCTCTCAGGTTCATTTTCAACACGTTGATTAACAACGTAATTACATTTCAATTTCAAATATATTTTATCTGACAAAAATAGAAACGTGAAAATACAATTGTGTGTTTTTTTTTTTAGAAATATAATCAGAGAACAGGGGAACAGGAATAGATAACTGCCAGCAAGCTTAGCAATATATCAAATTGTATACAACATGTGGAGGTAGATGAGATAAATGAATAGGTTAGGTAAGTTAGTTTGGTACATGGATGTATGTCAAGGAGAAATATTGCTAACACAGCACACTTTTCAGGTCCATATCAGTCTTTGTATTCCTCCAGTGCTTTAAATTAATCTCTACATTCATTCTGTTGATAAACAACTTGCTTGCTAAAGTTAGGTTTAGCACAAAATTTAGTGTACGGGTTATGGTTGGCTTTAGGTTTAAGGTTAAGTTTAGGATAACTGATAGTATATAGTTAAAATGTTACTGATTTTCAGTAGATAATCTGTAGAACGGCTACAGAAACATTTTCGGGACACTCACAATAAAGTTTCCTAATTCCATGTATTTTAATATTTCTTAACATCCCATTAAGTACAGTGGAACAAAACTGTTATCATGTGGATAAGTCAAGATATTATCAGTTTTTAGACACATGAGCAAATGGTTTTAAATACACTGCTCAAAAAAGTTAAGGGAACATGTAATCATCACAGTATACCATCAAGTCAGTTAAACTTCAGGGATATCAATCTGTCCAATTAGGAGGCATAACTGATTGTGAATCAATGTCACCTGTTTTTAGTGACAGCAGGTGCAGTGGAGAGGCAACAGCAAGACAACCCCCAAAAAGGGAATGGTTTTGCAGGTGGTGGCCACAGACAATTGTTCTCTCCTTATCCTTCCTGACGGACGTAGCGCTGACGCAGGCGGAGTCTCCGCCCCCGGAACAGGACGTAGCACCGGGCAAGACTCTGGGCGGCGGCTGTAGGCCGGGCAGGTCTCTGGGCGGCGGCTGTAGGCCGGGCAGGCACCAGGGATTGAGGGCCTACCTGCTACTTCCACTCCTTACGGTCGGTCATTCTGTCACAGTTTGGTGGGCGGTGGAAGTATGCTCAGGCAGGTTTGGTAGTTCAAAACGCAAGCCAGCTGCCTCTGATTGGGGACACCTGACACTAAACACGGAGATGCCTAGAGGCATCTATTCCCTGCCAGGTCCTGACTATGGCCCCCAGCCAGTGGGGCATCCTCATAGCCAGGACCAGGGATTTAAATGTTCCCTTCATTGTTTTGAGCAGTATACTTTGTAATACTGCATTTCTTCATTCATATTACCCTGATGGGGCCTACGCAATGTTGGAAGCTAGGTTGCTTGTGAAATTTGGAGGGATAATTCTGGGTTGTGTTTCATAAAACTCCAAAACCAGTATATTCCTGCCAACTGCCTTCCGTTTTGATTCCCATATGCTTCGTCAAGTCAAATGTAAGTCCGAGACTACTCTTTTTCTCCTGTCTGTCTTACTCAGAATCCATTTTTTGGGATATGACTCATCAAGTCACATTTGAAAGGAAGACTGTTACCCATCCAAATGATTATGGCCTGGGGTTTTGACCTGCTTATTGGTGAGCCTCAGGGTTTTGGCCTTAAGGCCTTGCCCATTTTAAATAACATCCAGGGCACAACAAAGTGGCTTAAAGGAGAATTCCAAAGCTTGTCTCCAATACTCCCAGACAACTTGGTTAGAGCCCTAGTAATGCAAATCCGTTGGAATTTTTAAAATTGATGACCAAGATGTTGGGGAGTAGTGGAAACAAGCTTTTCCACTAAAAGTCTATATTAATCCTTTACAAATAGTACTTTATTCTAAAGTGTGACCCAAGCACACACCCACAGAAGTGCAGGGACCGCACAGCACTTGTTCATCTAGTCTCAGTAAGTGATTAAAGACTGAGATACTTATTTTAATGTGCTGTTTGTTCTTTGTTGTGATTTCAGCTTTGCATGCAGTTCCCAGGTGGCTTTGGCCATGCCAGACCATCTGTCTTGACAGAGATGGATTTAGCTCCACACTGCACTACACAGCATTGATTTCTGATAGACATCTGTGTTCTAAAAGTCTACATAATTCAATAAGGGATGGAGGGGGTTGGAATGGAGGAAGTAGCTCCTACATATTAAATGTTCACCCTGACACAAGATGAGGTGTGAGAAATTCGCCATAAGATGACAATACGTACAGTTTTGGTGGCCTGTTTAGTGGGAACATGAAATAGACAGAGTCTGAAAGATTTACATTGCTTGAAGCATATTTGATTGAAGCATTATTTACCTATTCATTTCTCATAACTAATCCAAATAGGAGAGTAAGAAAGGAGAGTAAGTTGTAAGGAACATGGACAGGAGAAGAGCAAATTTAAAAAGACAGGTCCAGGAATGAGAAAAGACGTGAGAAATCAGAAAAGGTGACAACAAGGAGGACAAAAGCTGGAGTGGAAGATTTTGACTGAAAAAGAAAGAAAGAAAATAACAATAAGATAGTTAGCTAGCGGGAAACAAAATACAACATGTCACTTAAAGAAACTCAAATGCCATTACAATAACCAATTGCAGTTTCCCATCATACAACCTTTAAACCATGATCAAACATCTGCGACATGCGAAATCTGCAACCACACATTTTCAGTTACTAGTGGGGGGTGAACATTGGTAAAACAACATCAAGGTACAAAAAAACATGAATCATCCTGGAATGCAGACTCCAGCACGGTGACAACTTTCTTTTAGAATAGCAGAATCATACAAAACTGACTACAATATAGCTGTGCACTAAGGCATCTATGCATAACTCACTATATACCCTTTGCCAGAACTAAATTGTGCATAAATGAAGCAATTGCTACGAATGTCTTTGTGTCCTTGGCAACCGATCTGGTGAAACATGAGATTGAGTTGGTTTCAAACTATGGACATGTGAAGATGCTAAGATTGTTCCAATCTTTTTGCAATACTGTTAAATGTATGATGGCAGCGGTCAGGAAAGTCCAAACTTCTTGATTTTTTGGAAATGAGCGGACATATGGCTGAACATATCGCAACTCAAGTTCTGTCGTTCAACGCAAAATTTCATCTTGAGGTTTTTGGCAAACAACACCAACACCAACTCTGGTGGTTTGAATAGGTTGGGGAGGGTAAATGTACACACAAACATTAAAAAAGCACTGCAGCGGGACAACATAAGTTTTTGATGCCATACCCACAGTGTCGATAACAGTGTCAGGACTGCCTTAGATTCAATCCTAGTGGATATAGAACACATCGCCACAAAGTTTTTTCACAATGCAAGTGTTTTTTTTGGTCAAGGATATCATAACATCCTGAGACCAAGCAATTATGCCATAACAAGTTTTTTTCTGTTGGATGAAAACTGCCTTGTTTTTCTGCAAAAATCTATTTGAGGATCCAACAACAGAGATATGCCTGTCCTAATGGGGCACTGACAAGAGATGCCTATCTTAGAATTTCACACTATTGTTACATACACCCAAGCATGGGGAAAGCACACACATTATCTTAAAGATTTAGTGTCTTCCTCTCAAGAGAAAACCTACCCTTGAAGACATCCAGAAGGCAGAAAACAATTGCCAAAGAAATGGAACACATCAGACCAAACTCTGATTGATTGATGGAACACTGTGGTTACTCACTTCAGAGACAATGAGGTACCTCACATAAATCTAACCCACTTGGCTTCAGTTGTTTTCTGTTTACCTGGAATCAACGCTCCTGTGTAGTGCTCCTGTGGAGAGAGTTCTCCTCACTGAAATATATCTGGGCATCTGAAAAGAATAGGTTTACTGTTTCCAAAATCAATATCATGATGGTGAAAATGTAGTGTAATGAGAAATGTCTGTTGTGGAAGAGTGGAAATGCATTCGATGAAGAGGACCGTCTGGCCCCACCAAGTCTCCAATAGACCCTTGGTGATGTTAATCAGGGGACCTGCATAACATTTGCTTCCCTAAAGGTCAGGAACACCAGGTGTGGGCCATCAGCTCACCTGGAGAGGTGTGAATGTCTTAGTGAACTGGAATGTAACTAAATGCATGATATTGTGGAAATGTATCTGTAGTGTTTGGATTTCCCCTGTTCCCATAAAAGGCTGAATAGTCTGATATACTTTATTGTACTGTACGTGTTATGGATCAAACTTGGCAAAAACATTGTAGAATGTTTGTCTGTGTTGCATTACTGACAACAACTGGCACTATCGCCCAGTACTTTCTGTAATTTAACATTGATTAAGTGGGACAGTTCCTGTCCTGTGTGTTCATTGGGTTTGCCATGGTGAAGTAATGCTAATGATTATTGGGGGGAGTGTTTTAGATGTCTGCTTTAAGGATAAGTAGCCATATCTCAAAAAGTTATTTGCGTTTGTTCTTGTTAAAGAGATCTCCCACGTTGTGTTGTTGTCCTGTTTAGGAGTTTGTTTTCGTTAAAGAGACCTCCCACGTTGTGTTGTAGTCCTGTTTAGGAGTTTGTTTTCATTAAAGAGACCTCCCGACACGTTGTGGAGTTAGGAGTGTATGTTAACGGACACTTCTAGCACACAGACTTGGCATCCCTGAGATTTCAAAGGAGTCTGGTTAGGTCCAGGAACCCATGTCATTGACTTGTCATCCCTGAGTCCTGGTTTTGTAACATTCTGTGTAGCCCCAGGAACGCATGCCAGTTTATTGTATGGTTTGTGTTAAATGACATACACCTTATGGACGCATATGACAACTGATATAAGCACACACACACATACGTAAGTCAAAGTGACCAGACTGGTCATCCCTGAGTTCCGGATTGCAACATGATCAATTGGCTTCTGCACTTGACTGAAGAGAAGGAAGTATTGAGGATTTGCACAGGCCGTGAAACACATGACTTTCTAATTTTGGCTTGTGACGAAAGATTAGCTACCTTTACAAAGAACTGCCTGGATATTATGGTCACTACGATTTCGTATATTTATAAACAGTATGGAGTCAGATTATATCAATGTATTTATTTATCATGAAGGTTACATTCCTTTGCACACATTTTCCCAGATGTCCCTCAGTAACATTCTAAGTGATAACTTTCAACCTCCCAAACTACAAAACAAACATCAACCTCCCTTGCAATGAGTCTGTTTGAGGATTGATAGAATACCAGCAGTTTGAAACTCAAATTTTCTGCCAAACATACCCAATAATTTAGTCACGTATTTATGAGTTGTTTGTTTTCCCCATATGATTTTATACTATTGACCCTAGGTGCCAAACATCCTCATGTTCTCCCCATTCTTTTACTACACTAGAGAGATGCCACCTTGACCACCTTGATTTGGCTCCAATTTTCCACTCACCCTGGAGTAAAGAAGGCCTAATTTTATGCAACATCAGATTTATTAGGAAGTACTTCCTAAATGACAAATTTAAGGTGTGAAAGACTTGGAGCACTTAAAGAAGGCAGATCTTTATTTTTTCAGAACCTTTATTAATTGTTAGCATGAGCATACAGGTTACTGATGTAACTTTTCTCAAAGTGATCCAACATTTGCACTCAATACCTAGTGTAGTGGTTTATGTACACACACAGTCATGTGAAAAAGTAAATACCCCTGGAAAGTTTACTTCAACAGCTGGTGAAATAAGTTAATGTAGCTGTTTCTTGCAACTATACTATCAGGCTTTTACATCAACTAGGAGGATTAATTGGCCACACTTCATTACATTGCTGCTTGTGCTGTGTCACGTTTGAGGGCTTTCTTGAATGCACAGCCAGCTTCAAGCCCCCACAGCATTTCGATCGAACTGAGATCTGGGCTTTGTCCTGGCCATTCTATAATCCTCTAATTATTAATTTTGAGCCGTTCTGTTGTATGTTTTTGATCATTGTCGTGTTGAAAGATCCATGTTCGGTTCAGCGCTAAACCATAAATGGCCATTATAAGTGAAGAGTTAACTTTAACGGATAAGCACTTCTCACAGGGAGTTACTGCTCCAATATCACGATTTTAGAAGAAGAAAAAAGTAACTTCCACAGAACATTCAACATGAACCTTTAAATTTTTCACGTTTACATTTTAATCATGTAGCAGATGCTCTTTACCAGAGGAACTTAAAGTTAGAGCATAAATCTTAATATACTGTAACTGTTAACATTTTAGTCTAAAACCTTTTTTTTAGGGCTTTATTCAGCTACCAGACCAAACTTTAAATCCCACATCCAAGTTTTAAAGGAGACATCTGTATGTTTAGCCCTCTGGCGTCTACAAGGAGAATGTTTGAAACAATATATTTTTCGACTCTGTGGCCTAGCAGCTTACGGGATAACAATTAGCTAGCTTAGCAATCAAGCTAACATTATACATCATATGGTTTTGAATTTCCATTTCGATAGCCTATTCTGGCTATCGTATGACTGTAAATCTGAGCAAAAAAAGCTTTTTGTGTACTTCCTAGGCTAGTGGCACCGGACAGCGATGTACAGTATAGCTAGGACCTACTGTATAGAAAGCTAGCCTGATGTCACGGAAGCTAACATGTCAAGGAAAAATATGGCCAACAGCTACTGTAACTTGTCAAAATCAATACCTGTATTTATTTGAGTTTTTTCCAGAGCTCTATCCCAAATTATTTAGACTAGCAACTACACAACAATGGGTCCCCAAATAAACAAAATAAAATAATCTGGAAGACATTGAATCTACTGAGTGTGAATATACATCAATGACTAACTATTTGGCAAGTAGTCCATTTCAAATAACATCTTTTCCCAATACTGTCAATAATATCATTAGCATTTCTCTGCCTTTGTGTGGGGGAACGCTTATACATGGCTTTTTTTTCTTTTCTCAAATGTCTTACATTATTCAATCAGTAAATGCAATTAACAGCTAAATTATTTCTCACCATATTCTTCAAAATAGCATATTTTTTCCTTGTGTGCATTTGATAATTGCTCAGGGAGTTTATTGTGTGGGACGTACACAGTTCAGCAGTTCTCCATTTAGAGTACAGTAGCATGGTCTCCAAGGAAAATCATTTTTCACAATACAAAAATTGTCTGAATATTTGTCTAACCAGGCACATGTTAGGTAACATAAGGTCAAGGTTGTTTTTATTCTTCAACCTTCAAAGCCCTCAAATTTGGTTACTGTAAGGGGAAATACACATGATCAACCTTGTGGTTGCAAACTATTTATCCAACTGTTTGGCTATCAAGGACATTTCTGTGAAATTTGTTTGTCTTTGTAAAAGGGTGGTGTGTGAGCGGGTACAGGGACCGACAGGGACCATAAATCAGACCCGAGGCCCCCCATTATTAGCGTGTTGTTCTGTATAACCCCAGAAATGTTGATAGGCCCCCTGGGCTGAAGATGCATAACCCAGACTGGCATTTGCCCAACTGCCCTGTAGCCATTTCATTTCTGGAAAGTACAATAAACCTATAGGTGGTTGGACATTTTATGAGACAAAAATGTATACCTTTAACACCATGTGATTAATGTTCATGTAATGTTCATTAATGTTCATTTCTGTACCACCTTTGCTGATTATTTGCTATGCTCCTAGTCATCACCTTGAAATATCAACGTGGTACAAGGTTGGGTCTTCTTCCTGACTAGGAGACCGGGGGTTGCGACTCCATCTGCAATGCAATGGAACATGATTACTTAAATAACAATGAAAGCTACAACACAAGTTAAACTCTGCAGCCAGATCCAATGTCTGTGTTACATCCACATTAACTATATTATGCAAAAGGGTTTAGGGAAGCCGTGGTTCCTTTCTAATCAGCTGTATACTGTGGTCTTGCTTTCATTATCTATCCACAAAACCTTCTGTGACAGGCTTTTAACACAGAGTGTCCTTGTAATTCATTAACTATTCACTAGATACAACATTTTGTGTCAGGTACAGGACAGTAAATCCTCCCCTGTTGGAAGAATGTGACTTTTTCAATTCATTACATTAATCTGATCTCATGTCTCCCGTTACTGAAATGGCACTCTCGATCCCAGGAAGTACATTACTTTTTACCAGAGGTAACAGGTCGAATCAAACCTAGTGCACTACAGTAGGGAAAAGTGTGCCATTTTAGTCACAGCCCTCATCTCTACCAAACATCATAATGCAATAGAAGTATCCATGATGCCCAGCAACCTACCACAAACAAATTCCTTTCTGAACACAACACAGCAAAGGGAGAGGCACCCATCATCCTTTTATAAACAGTATCCCGGTCCCAAATGGTAACCTATTTTGTCCCGGGCACCATGGGAGTCTGGGTGAAAAATAGTGAGCTAGGTACAAAATAGGATGCCACTTTATTATACAGGTCGTGGTAATCCGATTGCAATCCAAACCTGATGTTATGTGAAGATGAAAAAATACAAGGTGCCAGCCAACCCAACTTGTTCTGTTTGTATAATCAGACTACGCAATGGAAAACCTCCCACATTGATTGGGTGTATCTTGGTATTTCATGTGCTTTGTAAAAGGGTCATCTCACATTTTTCAAACATGGAAACACATTTTTCAAACAATGGAAACTTGTTTAATGATTCCTCAGCTGTAATCAAAGAATGGGTTTTCTTAAACAACTATTACAAATGGCAGCTTACTATACACACTGCTAACTAAACAACCCTGAAAAGTAATCAGGGCATGAGCATATTGAGTACAGAAATGTCCACATCAACAGAAATCCACTTATGGACATTGAAAGAAAACTGAATATTTGATTCCAGTTTCCTTGGTCCAATTACTTATTTCAGGGTCAGAAAAAATAATAATATTCACCTTTAATGCAATGCTTAGATTACTCCAAAACACTGGCACTTGTATATAAATATTATTAATTAAACTGTTATCATAACTGAGAAAAATTATTTTGTTCCGAAAACCATGTTGAGCGCACATTTTGTAGAGCCTGACATGCAAATGAAATCTAAAATATTTCCTAAAATATTGACAGTGAAACAGTATGACAATGACTGTAGCTTGAGGCTTTGTGTGTTTGTGTTTCTAAACATGAACAAAGTTGATATGCTTAGTTTTACATGTAATGTAAATGGCCAAAACATATTCATAATGAATAAATATCTCTCCTGGAAGAAGACAGGTTTAAATGTTTGACCACTGCGTCCCTGGCAACAGTTTGGATCTCACCCACCAAGATTAAAGAAAAGAGCTCTCATTGAAATCCATAAATTTTAGTACCACATCCAAATATTTTATTTTCAGATAAAAATACATTCTATCTATAGCCAACTGGATGCCTGACTTGATGTTCTTATGAATAAGTATGGTTTAACAAATTAATCCTATTTAACACTATTTAGCAAGGTGGTGAAACTGAAATCATCCCGGTGTCTTGTGCTATTGCATGAAAAAGGCATGAATCAGCTCAGTAGATGCTGTGTCGATCTTCACAAATTGAAATCCAAAATAGTGATAGAAAATGACATCCTTCTGCAATTCAAAGTACCAGCCAGCTTTTGTCCATATGCTGAATATGTGCCTTGTTGTGAATATGTGTTTCCTGGTCAGGACGGACTGCAAAAGTGCAGTCTTGTTTTACTGTAAGCAGGTCAAAGAAGAAAATAGTTCTAGCTGGCAAGACATTGCCTAAAAAACATTTTTTTTCGGTGGTTAGTTTACGTGTAAGGCCAGTTAACTAACCATGTAATTCCAACCAGATATGAACAGTCCACTCAGCCATCTGTTACCAATGGTAACCTATTGTAGCTTACTAACCTAATATATCTGGTACTTAAGAGCCATTCTGTATTTGAAGTTGGATATTATTACAGCTTTAGCAAATAATCAATTATAAACTTGCCTCTGCAACTCTTTAACATGCTTACATTATAAAGACTATTCATTAATGAATGTTGTGAGATCCTTTGCAAATAGCACCCTCTTTTCTATACGGTTCAGACTACTTTAAGTGAACCACCCAATAGGGCTCTGGTATAAAGTACTGCATATGTTGAAAGACGTTTAAAATAGGGTCCCTTTTGTGATTAAACCAATATCCTTCTAGGCTTCTTATGTAATGCTGAGTTCAATTACTTCAACCCCAGGGATATATACTCTGTTGTCCGTTTTTCTAAAATATTTTCTCTGTCCCTGTGTCAACATAATGAAAGCCCTAGACTTGAATTGAGCAACATGCTCTGTAAGCAGCCTTAAGGGTTGACTGAATGCTCAAACATTGTATTCTGTGTGTGCGTATACATGTGTGCGTTTCTCCCTTCCCATACATTTTTTGTTGTGTGACTTTTCTGCAGTTTGCTTATGCTGTGTCCGAATTGGCACCGTTCTCACCGAAAAGGACTCAGCTATTAGCAAGTGGCCTATAGGGTGCCATTTGTGACACAGATAAAGGTCAGAGGTCAATGAATATGTTAAAGAAAATATGGGGCAAAGCCTCCTGGTCCTCTTTGGCGGTGAAGGACAACGATGGTTGTTTGACATAGGGGTCAAAAATAAGAACTGAATGTGTAAAAAAATTCTGCTTAACTTATGCTTCATAATCCTTTTGCAAGCACAGCAGAAATAGAGGATAGTAGGACAATTTTATTCTTTGATACCTACAGGGGTTTTAATATTCCAAATCAACTTGTTAAATGTAAAATAATATAATGACGTTTGCATATAAAATGCACACTTGTGGTACCACCAAGCAGTGAACATCAGTGAGTTACATCTGTATTCATTGCAATCAAATGTTTGTAGTATTTGTGTTAAGTTAGATTTTGTCATTTAAATTTGAACATTATTTTAAATAAGGTTGTTGATTTTATATGAATTAATAGCTGGCTATGGTAGGTAGCTTGCTAACATTAGACAGCTAGCTAGCACTCGTATGAACAGTGCCTATATTCTATGTAGATTCATAAAAGCATATACTGTTCTGCAGCAAAATATGTTCCCTTGTAAAGCATGACAAATGTGCTTTGTAAGACATTATTGGAATGCTTATGAAACAAGCCTTTATAAGCTGCACCTCATTTAAACTGAGAGATCAAAAAGAATGAAATAAAACTATAATTAAACATGAACGCATTTATACATACATGTACATTACAGAGCTCAATCTTGGGAAATTGTCACTGTAAAATGCTCTCAAACTTTTAAAGGCATTTTCTATGAGGCGGGACAACTGAAAATGTCCACAGAAAAAGGTTTATGAGAAACACTCAAATTTCTCATATAAAGGTAGATTTATTGAATATGTATGCTGTAGGCTTACATGGTGTATAACTCTTCATGGAATTGAATGTCTTTTCCAGGCAGTTTGTAAATGAAGTCATTTCATTTAGTTTTGTTCTGGGTTGAGGGTATCTCAGCTGGTTTTGGAAGCTCCCTGCTGATACTGAGAAAGATTTTGCAAAAACATTCCGTCATCATGCCTCACATTGACTTTTCTTCAGTCCTGCTGAGCAGTATACATTATAAACCATACCATCAAAGGGAAAAGTGATGTTCACACAGTTGGCACACTTCACTAGAAACCAATACTCTGCGTGAGTCCGCTTTAAGTATTACCCTGATGGAAACACACACAGTTTGCTGGGTTAGTTAGCCTATCACCATATAATTTCGTTCATGCTGACGTTTCTTTTCTCCCACACAGTTTGCTGGGTTAGTTAGCCTATCACCATGTCATTTCGTTTACGCTGACGTTTCTTTTCTCCCACACAGTTTGCTGGGTTATTTAGCCTATCACCATGTAATTTCGTTTACGCTGACGTTTCTTTTCTCCCACATAGTTTGCTGGGTTATTTAGCCTATCACCATGTAATTTCGTTTACGCTGACGTTTCTTTTCTCCCACACGGTTTGCTGGGTTAGTTAGCCTATCACCATGTAATTTCATTTACGCTGACATTTCTTTTCTCCCACACGGTTTGCTGGGTTAGTTAGCCTATCACCATATATTTTCTAAACTTGCATTGATCCTAATTCTATGGGGCTCTTAACAGGAAATTGATTAAACAAGAAATATAATGAAGTAGTTCTGTATTGTACACGTTGACCTAGTAAACAGAATCCATTAATTTCTATTGTCACTCTTTTTGGGAAGATCTTTTGTATCCCAAAATGATATATTTTGGTAATAGGATAGCAAAACATTTTCTATTCAACTGGAAAATTATTTAAATTGGACTTTAATTCAATTGCCAACAGCAACAAAAGACTTAAGTAAAAACTATGCCATCATTGCCCCTTCGTCAGAAAAAAGCTTTTCATCAGAACATGAGCAAATAGAACAAAAGCAAGTTCTAGAACAAAAACACAATCAATTAACCTACTGATAATCTGCCACCACTCTGACAAAAAACAGACCACTCACTGATATAACAATGAAAAAAAACATTTTGGACATGCATATTGGTCAGTTACAGCACACACAACAACCTTTTTGGATCAAGGTAATCTAGATCCTAAACTACTATTGTGTAAGATACAGTTGTGTAAACTGAAACATTGAGGTAATTTCAATGAATATCACTGGGGAATAATTGAGGGCATATCCATGACACATCATGTAACATGGCAGCAAGTGATGTGACCATAGAGAAGAGCTTCACTGTGACTGTTTACATGTTTTTCTACCATGTCATAATAAATAAATGAAGCGCATTCTTTAGAAATTCTTCCTGAGCAGATCATTTTGGTGGTCAAAAGATGGTGTCAAGTAATGAGTGGTTGTACCTTTTTTTAAACGGTTCACTACACACCACAACTTGCTGCCAATTTCATTGAGGTGAATATCAGAAGTGTTATAAATAGTTTCCCAAAACAAGTTTGGACTGGACATTCACAACTGATATTGACAATGGTGAAAATTAATGGTTGCGTTTAGTTCCCGATCAACCTTTAACCATTTTGTGATTTTCCACATGGGAAGAGCATTTTGACAGACTAGCTGCATTTTCAATAGTATGAGATTATGTTTTCTGTGATAGAGAACTCTATGAAGCACCCAGGACCTTGTAACCAAAGGATGGATTTAATACAAAGTAAGGGAATTGTTACAGGTTGAAGAATTGTTGATCACAGATAGCAGCAGTGAAGACCTTCATGGGTAATATTGTTCATCACATATAGCAGCAGTGGGGACTGTTATGGGTAATAATGTTGATCACAGATAGCAGCAGTAGGGACTGTTATGGGTAATCTTGTTGATCACAGATAGCAACAGTAGGTACTGTTATGGATAATATATTTGATCACAGATAGCACTAGTGGGGACCTTTATGGGTTATGTTGTTGATCACAGATAGCAGCAGTAGGGACCGTTATGAGTAATCTTGTTGATCACAGATAGCAGCAGTGGGGACTGTTATGGATAATATTGTTGATCACAGACAGCAGCAGTGGGGACCTTTATGGGTAATATTGTTGATCACAGATATCCACAGTGGGGACTGTTATGGGTAATATTGTTGATCACAGATAGCAGCAGGTACCATTACAGATAATCTTGTTGATCACAGCAGCAGTTGGGCATCACCGGTAACTGCTGGGATATAGTTCCAGCTGATTATTTCAGTTTTAGCTTGGAACACTGGAAAGCCTTGGATTAATAATGTTGGATATAACAATATTACACGTTATAACTAAAAGCAGATCATCTAGATTAATTGAACATTAGTAAAGAGAGATGTGTACACTCCTCGTCTCAGTCATCTGTCTACCGGCTGGAGTTAGCTGATCCTTCCCAGCAAACGCAGGGGGAAAACACTGATGATAACATGAGTTACAATCTGAAAAGTTACAATCTGACTTTAGTTTTGACCAAACAGAAACCCAGCCAATTTTAGAAAGCCTTTGATTCTCACTTTCCAATATATATTCCTGATGCCCATGAGGTCCGCATTCTTGTCAAGCTGCTATTGTCTGGACTGGATTCCTGAAAAGCTTCCCACTCATTATCATTACACACACAGCCGGCTCTTGCATTTTGTGGGCCCTAAACAAAATTTGATTGGGGGTCCTCCATGTCTAAGCATAAATAAGTAATTATTGGCCCCTTCCGCTGGTAACATACAATTTTGCACTGACTTATGACATTTCTATAAAATAACTGTGGAAGAATGAGTAACAAAATGAATGGGAGCCCACTGGAGGTTAGGGCCCCTGGGAAGTGACCTGGCTGCTGATGTACAACCAAACTGTTGAATTGCAAATTGTGTATTTTACTAACCCTGACTGAGTTCCCCTCAGACAATAAACAAATTAAAAATACAACATTTGCTTCTATGCTGTCCCTTATCATAAATATGCAGTATGCAAGAATACATAATGGAGATGGAAATTCTGTATTAATACAAACAGAAGAAAGATGAGCCGGTTATGGTCATGTTTCTGTGCGGAAAAAGCAATGTCCAAGGATTAAATACTGTGTTGTACTCAAATGGTACTGGTAAATAGTAACATCAATTTTGTCATTAAAATAGAAAGATGCCCTTCCCGGTGGCACAGCAGTCTAAAGCACGTCAAAATTGATTTTCTGGTCTCATTGTACTATATAGACTCCCTCAGGTGGCTCGGGCTCTTGCATAAAAAAGGGAGTGAGCGTGCCCTCAGAAGCTTTGACCCATGTTGTTTCAAGGTTGGAGGAGCAATGTGGAAAAAAGCAGTATGGCTTGGTGGCTAAGAGGCTGAGAAAGGCCCGAATCCTTTGGGATATGTTGTAACGATTATAGAAAAAAATGAAAAGTGCTCAGCTCAAATTTTTGTAGTAAAAATATTGTGTTTGGGTGCCCAGTTCATGAACGTATATATCGTACAAAGGCTGTCATCAAAATACATCCATTTGTTGTGACCGTTGATGCCAAATTAATAGATATTAAAATGCAAAAGCAATGTTTTTAAGCTTTCCTTTTTTTCAGTGTATTTGTTGTAATGATACATATACATATGGCAGTGAAGGAGAGAATGACACACACCCATGGGTGTTACAATGGAAAGCAGAGTGTCAAGAGGAACAGTGAAAGAGGACATCTATTGGTCTGTGTGCCTGCATTTGCAGCATTTTGTTACTAATGTTGACAAACGATTACAATAATAAATCTTAATTAATTGCAAAATCTCCTGTGTTCTTCTGTATGTCTTCTGTATGTAAAAAGCAACACATTATGTTAAATACATTGCAAACTACGGCAATTTCTTGACTAAGAATTAAATTAGTACACAAGCAGCCTTTTTCCAAGTCAGGGGCCCCCACCACCCATGGGCCCCCACCCACCACAGGCCCCCCACCCACCACGGGCCCACCACGGGCCCCCGTAGCGTCCCCCTACACCCCTGATAGCTACACCAGTGGACCAGGGTTTCACACCCCTTAAAGGGGCACTGTATAGAATCCTGCCTCTAATGTTTACAAGATTGAATTCAAACAATAACACGACTTGTCTCCTCTTCTTTTTCACTTACCGAATGAGACGGAATAGTATTTGCTAGTCCAGACTGTTTTAGGGTGGGGGGAACAGTAGTGTCTAAAGCGAATATGAGGGAGATTACAAATCAGTGCAAGCTTATAGACGAACCGGCGAGAAAGTTCAAATGGGGAATATCTTAAGCAATCTGAACTTTTTTGTGAAAAAAGTATTTCAAACATTAATTTAAAACATTAACAGCAGATGGTCATTTATACTTGTATTTTTTTTGTATAATGTTACATATGGCCCGTGTCGGCCACCAACTTGCCATAATAATTAGCAGCGTCTATCGGTAGCCAATGTAAATCTAAATAGAAGGTTGCTGGTCTTTGGTCCCATAGAGCTACTATAAATCCGCTTCTCTGTGTGTTTATGTAGCAGAGGATTAGTACAGTACGGAAGTCACTTCAGCACCCAGAGTCCATTGATTCATTCATACATTTTATCAACGTGATTTGCTGTTATATTCATATACTAAACTTCAGGGACTGTCCGTCCTGTCAACTCCACAGCGTCCTCTCCGAACTGATGGTCCATTTAAAATGTTATAGCTTCTAGGCAATGGGCCACCATTACATTGCATGAATAATGTTTCAATCCCAGGATTGCTATTTAGTAGCATATATTGGTATACATGCTAATAATTTCAGTACGTTAATACCTTGGTAATACAGTATCTGTTAACTATACATAGCACTTTCATAATGGGACATCTGTGGTGCTATTGGTGGGCTACAGTATCAAGCCTCTAGGGACATCTAGTGGACAAAATATCGTAATACATATATTTAGGGCATGCTATGGTTTCTTAGTAGATTAACTCTCCAGTACCCAGTCAAAAGCTACTTACTTAGACTCGTTGTACAAACCTTTCCATTAAATTAAGGTATTATACATGATCTATAGAATATAAAGACAACATTGTGCAAGGTTTAACAAACGGCACGTAGGCTATTGGAAATACCAGCAAATACACGTCAGACATGACACAATATCCACGAGATGGCGCTTGGAAATCCCATCTTCAAAAATGCCTGCGCTGTGTTTCTTTATGGACAATGATAAAATGAGAAGGGGGCTGGACTGAGCGAATGGGTTGAACCATGATCCTGCGTTGTGTGCGTGTACTAACGCTCTCCGAAGCAGGATATGGTGAAGGGATTACTGGGCTACGTTGGAAAATAAAGTAGTCGAAGGACGCCATGCAGTGTTCGGGACTGGTACACTAAATTCAGAGAATTACGGATGTCGAATACGCAAACGGGTGAGGCAGAATATTTAGGCCAGAACAGAAAATAAAGAAAGTTTGCTGTAGGCCTGAAGTGGTGGATTTGAGACTTGAGTAACTCCTTCATTATCTGCAGAGCAGGTTGACAGGTCGGCTATGTTTTTGTTGACCCCTTTGATATGTGATTACTTCAATCGGAATAAATCGTCGGGTGTGGTTGCAACATTTTCACTGTGGAAACCTTGTAACACGTTGTTGAGCGTGTTATGACATTGTAGAAGATACTGTGCCTGCGCGTAGGAAATGTGTATCTGATCTGTCTTTTATTCTTCCCTCTATTCTGAAACTCAATCGTAGAGTGGAAATGAGAAGAGCGGCGGCTGCAAAAAGTGGAGCTAAAGGAGCGGAGTCAGAAAAGACAACTTCCACAGGACCAACGACGGCCAGGGAAAATGGACCAGATTTGCCGTCAACACCAAGCCCTCCAGCTAGTCCAACGCGTTTAAATGCACCAGTGGATCTGAAAGATGAACCACAGTCTTCACTCACTGATGCTACTCAGATGTGGATTAATTTGGCCAAGACATTTATCGCGATTTTCCCCATTTACGTGTTGGGATATTTTGAGTTCAGCTTCAGTTGGGTTCTAATAGGGCTTGTCATTTTTTTCTGGTGGAGAAGAAATCAAGGCCATAAAGACAACAGATTCACCCGCGCCCTGGCCTTTTTGGAGCATGAAGACAAACCTGTCAAACAAATGTTGTCGACTTCTGAGTTACCTCCATGGGTAAGAATTATATTGTTTTGCAGAGTTAAACATTGAAAGCAGGTACTTCTACACAGATCTTATTAACATTCCGTCACAGGGTATGGAATGCTTGGCACGCCAAGTTGTCTAGTCTTTTATTTTGGCCACCATGGCTGAAAGAAGATATCTGTAACTTTGAATGACAGTTGTTTGTTTTGACCACGTGACTACTTTAGTGACTTCTCTATAAAAACGTTTGACTATTTTATAGCCTGTTCACTCTTCAGCTCTCAATCCAATTGAGCACTTTTTAGAGATTCTGGAGCTGCGCCTGAATCTCTTACACTAAATTAAGGAATTTCACAAAAATGTTGATTCATCCCTCAAATACTGTTGTTCCAGACACTTGTAGAATCTATGCCAAGGTGCTTTGAAGCTATTCTAGTGGCTTGTGGTAGGCAAAAGCCCAATTAAAACACTAGATTGAGGTTTGCTTTGGAAGATGACTATGGCTACTCTATTCCTGGTTAATTGCAACATACACATCGGGTTGTGAATGTTAGTTTTCCCACAGATCAAGTGTCAGTTGAAACAGTTTTTAGCAAAAGTTTTGTTAGAATGATATCATGCAAAGGTCCTGTATAACATATATGACACATTTCAATATGACAAAGTTCATCAAGAGTCACCAGTCATCAACCCTCAGCTCACCTAAACACAACCCCAGGATATTGCACACAGCCTTTTAACAACCTTTTAAAGTTGTTAAAACAACTTTAAAAGGTTGACCAACTTTAAAATGACCATATTATTCTATGGAAGTGATTTTACTGAGTGAATTACATGTCATCTTTGATTTTATCTGAAATCAAAAGATGATCAATTCCGCTTGCTATGGCTCCTAATGGAGCTATGTCTCTGTTGTTTGAAAATGTAAAAGCACACTAAAGCCTGAGCCAGCCACTTTATAACACAAAAGAGAAGCTAAACAGCTAATGTCCTATGACGTTAAATGAAACGTTCCTTCAATTAGCTTGCCAGCCACAGTAGTAACATTTTATCCCAATGAATAAGTTTTACTAAAGCAAAAACTACCTTGTACTACCCCGACTCAATGCGGTATCTATGTGCCTCCATCATCTGTCTGACTAAGCCAACTGAGCCACTGACTATCGCGCTGGAAATTTCTCACAAATTTCTCATTGGCTGATGAAGGCCACGTTTGATTAATTGTTCCCCCAGAATCTTGCTTTTTTAACATGGTGATAATCTCATTCCCTGACACTTCCACCCAAATCTTCAAAATGTCTTTTAGAACAATGTGGTGAACGTGGCCTTTATTGGCCTGTGACGTTGCAGGGGACAGCTGAGTGTAATGCACGGGTGAGCTGACTCAGCTCTGCACTGACTTTGGGTTGAAGCCTTATTAAAACATGTTTATTGTGGTAAATCTATATCTTGATGCCCACAGGAAAATAGCTGATCATGTGAATCTCACTTGTCTCTCTGCAGCAGAAATGGTGAGCAATATTGGAACATGAAATCATAATAAAATCACAGTATCAAATCGAATACATACAGAATTGTGTGAACCGCAATACATATTGTATTGATATTGGAAGGCCCCTGGCAATTCCTGGCCATAAAGAGTTTTTTTGTGTATGTCTGACAGAGCAGGGAAGAAAGCTGCCCAATTCAAATTATACTGTATGAGATTATAGTTGTTTGAATGTGACTGATTGTGTTTATTACCATGGTGCTTGTTCTTGGCTGAGATACACTGTAATTAATCCTACCTCACACTTTGATGGTTGTGTCCACCTACCAACATAACCAGACAGTTTAATCGACTTTAACCAGACACCCAGTTTTATACCATTTAACCACACAGCCAATTTAATCCCGTTTAACCAGCCGGTTTATTCCCATTCAACCAGATAG
>JACXGI010001097.1:56722-69156 GCA_016801175.1 Esox masquinongy
GACTTCCAGTTTAATCCCATTTCACCAGACTGCCAATCTAAAACCATTTCACCAGACTTCCAGTTTAATCCCATTTCACCAGACTGCCAATCTAAAACCATTTCACCAGACTTCCAGTTTAATCCCATTTCACCAGACTGCCAATCTAAAACCATTTCACCAGACTTCCAGTTTAATCCCATTTCACCAGACTGACCATTTTTTTTTGTTTGTTTGTTTTTTTAACCATTTAACAGATTAATGTTGCTAATCAACATGATTGGTTCACACCTTCCAACAACAGTTTGTTCCCCAAATCAGTGTGCATTTGAAGGTCCTTTTGGGGATGGTACATTATGCCAGGAGTGAGGAATATGGCAATTTTTCAATTGCTTGCTCATTTTCTGCTGAAAACCCATTGCATGAGATAGGCAGAAACACCCACTGCTCAAAACTTGTCCTCTAATGGTTTTGGAGAATGAAGCGAGAGAAGGCAAGGAGAATGAAATTGAGAAAAGACCAAGCTTCCCTTTGAGAGGGGCTCCACCACACAACTTCTTTCAACTGAACTGGGGAGTGCACAGGAAGGAAACATGGCTTGCTAGCTTCTGATGTTTTGCTTCGGTTAGGTTGTGTCATAGCAGAATAAATTCCACACACTTGGTTTATTTCAGAAAATATCTCTGTTGTAAGATCAGTAGTACATGCTGCATGGCAGGCGCGGTGGCATAGGTGGTCATGTGATCCACGATCGTACTGGCCTAGCTGTATTTAAAATAAACTGCAGGACTCACTGGGTAGCCACGCCCTCCTCTTGTCTGTGTTCCAAATGGCAGCCTCTGCTAGTGCACTACTTTTTTCCAGGCCCTTAATGGCTCTGGCTGTCCAATAGTAGTGCACTATATAGGCAGTGGGATGGAATTTTGAATAAAGATAAGCTTTGTTTCTCGGAAGATATGCCTGGAATGAGGCTGGAATTGGTCGTGTGGGCTGTGACTTAGTCTGATAAGCCAAGAATGGTGTTTTTGCTTTTGAACTGGTTTGTTTACAACAAGGAAACCACACTACCCACAAACAGTATTTCCTACATGGCCGCCTTCTGCTCCACCGCTAAATTGTTCTGCCCTGGGTTGTACGGTCCTGATCAAAAGTATTGGAACTAGGGGTGTCGCGATATACCGGTATTGACGATAACCGTGATATTTAAAAAATGAAATATTGATATAATGTTAATAATACACATGATAATATCGTATTCACTAGACGAAAAGAATGTTGTATTTTTCAAAAACTCCTCTCTCAGTTTTTCAATAGCTTATTCTTGTCACCTATAGACAAACAATGCACGTGCTTAAACCAGGAGTCTGGGCCTATACACTGGCATTAAAATGAACTTGTTAGCCCCTCTAGAACATCTGGGAGAGATCAGCAAAGACGCGCCTTTTTCGTAGCCTATTCACTGTTGTTGTATTTTTCCATAAACTCCTCTCGGTGTTAGGCCTTGTGTAGCTTTTGTTCATTAGTTCATCTGGTTGCCTTTTCACTATCCATTAAGTGTAGTTATTCTTTTTGTATGCTTTTTTTGCCGGACTGCGTAAGCGGAGCCGGCCAAGAAGAGCGAATGTCTCTTACTGAGTGACTGACTGACTACCCATTGTTAAATAGCGTAGTGGTTAGAGACACGGACTTCCAAGCAAAAGGACCTGTTTTCAAGCCTCGTCACTGTCAAAACAAATAATGTATTAGGATTTGTTCAGGATAGATAAAAACTTAGCTGGTTACAACCTTCAGTAGCTACGTTATAGTAAGCCTAAAATAAAATTATTTACGGTTATATTGCGACTGTTTCTGGTGGATTTTCGAAGTACGCATCCATGCATGCTTTTTGGGGTAATATAGGCTAGATCACAACCCCTTGGGTTGTGAAAGAGGAGGGGTTTCCACGATTCCCTTGTCTTTTCACTTGCCGAAAAAGTCAGTTATTGTCACCTATATTGATAGCTATTGTATCAATGTCATTCACAAATGAAAGAAAAACTAGCATTGTTGTGCCATGAAATGAAATAGCTTTGGCAGTGCATAGTTCATCTTCAGTCTCGCTTGCAATTGCTCAATTCTTATAACTATTCCAAGTAGTAAGTTAGTAGATTCTAGTAAGCCTATTACTGGCAAATAAGCTTTTAAAACAGCCAGTGGCAAAAGCCATAGAGTTCATAGATGCTATTTGTGGTGGAAGTAAACTTAGTCAGTTTAACACAATGCTTAATGGTGTCTAGCAAAATATTCAAACTTGGCGTGATGTTAATGCGTGAGTAGTCATCTTATGTCGAGACGCTACACCGACACTTAGCTTTGTGGCGTAGTGGTTAAAGACACAGCTTCTTACATGGGAGACCCAGGTTCGAATGCAGTGAGGGTAACATTTATCCCTTCTAATCGTGGGCTGGCTGAACTGGGCTTTACCGGTTCCTTTTCTTGTTTTTTTCATTTGTACAGTTATGGTCTCTCTCCACCACCCTACACTCATACTTTGAGTGAAATTCATTTGCCAAAAAAGAGAAAAAACATACTATAAACAAAGTTGAAGATGAATTTGACTGATAGCATTGTTTTTTTTTCTTCAGATGTTCTGTAGATATCACAATAAAATTGTAATTTTGAATTATTTTGGCCACGATAGGGTTAGGGTTGTGTTATGAAATTCTGATATCGTGACAGCCCTAAATGGAACCATTCCATTTTATTTAAATAATGCCCCATCTCTTTTAGAAAACTGTTGGAGTTCAAAAATCTTTTGCTTTTCAATATGTATTTTTTTGGTTTGCAGCTGACAAAAAAATAAATTAGAATAATTTACTTTATCTTTTAATTACACAAAGAAAAACTCGCACAATACTTTTGACACTTCTACAAGTAGTTAGAAATAATTAGATTTCAAGTTGGTAATTCTCCTTTACTTTAAGATTAAAGTACATTATGAAAATCATTCACCTTCCCCACAGTCAAACAGTGATGTTTTCGGGCTGCTTGGCTGACTTTTTCACTAAGTGCTATGAGCATATGCATAGCATCCTAATATCAGGAGCATAGCAAGGCATTTTGGAGGCCAATGTCAAACTCATTGTCTGAACGCTGGGTCTCAGACAAAGGTCATGGGTCTTCCAGCAGGATAATGAACCCGTACACACTTCAGAAAGCTCCCAGGAATGGTTCAAGACGAACGCGGGACTGTTCCGAAGTGTCCCTTTATGTCCTCGGCGGTGACAAGCATACCCAGTACATGTTATTGCCACAACAGCATTATGTGCTATGCATTAGTCAGGTCCAGTCATGACTGGCCTTTAGGTTTATAGATGACTGGGCCTCAGTTCGGGTATGAAAGACTTTCTGGTGGAAATATTTGGTCAAACTGTCAACATACTAGAATCAAACAGACATAACAACAGCTACACTCCTTCCCAAATATGGTAATGATTAGAAAGATGCCATTGTCTAAACAGCTCTCTCTCTTTTTCCGGGTTACTTCCTCTTCCACTCTTTCTATTTAATCTTTCTCATTTTAGTCTGCTTCTATGGTTTATCCTCTTCCTGTCTTTATTTCAGGTTATCTCACTCTAATGTGGTGTTGTCAAGACATTGGTAGAGGCTCTCCCCCTGATGTGCCGAAAGACTGGCAGACCAGAGGAAAACTGAAAGCGCGTGTTGAACAGAGCATTGTGCTCCCTCGCTCTCACTCTGACTCAGAAGGAAGTAAAGTGTGGTCCTGGCCTTATCACGTAAAACAATGCGAGTCCTGCGCTTTCTCATACGACGTGACTCAGGGGAGCCGTGACATTTGTCCAGCCCATTTGTCCACTGGGAGATGTAGTGTACCGCGGCCGCATATGGCTGTAACCTCCTCCACACAACCACCTTTCATTAGATAGTCAGAAAACAACACGCTTAGTCCGTTTGTCATCACGGTTTTCTGAGGAGGAAAAACTAAACACACTAAACAAGCGGACGTTCGGGTTGTCACTGATTTGTGACATGAGTGGTGACAGTAAGGCTTACGGCAAGCTATTTTTACAATGTTTTTTTGCTCTTTGTTATACCGAGTGTGCCAGCCACACTTAGACAAATCCTTTTCCTGGGTTGTTTGCATTGCCCTTGTTGAGCCTGCTGCAGGCTGTACAGCACTGGAGGCTGTGTTGTATAGAACCCGGGTAATGTCGCACTCATGGCATGGCAGATAATGTAGAAAATGGTCTGTCAGATAATGCACTCATGGCACGGCAGATAATGTAGAAAATACACAATGGTCTGTGAAGCGCTTTGATTCAATACTCCCCAGAATGTCCCTCTCTCTGGTCCCTGTGGTTATTATGTATCCTGCCCCACCTAAATATAGGTTGGAGCAACTGTCTTGTGATGGCGACATGTCTTGTCCTGGCCCATTGACCCCCACGGGGCCCCACCATTCATATTTCACTATCTGACTACTATTCACGGTAGTGTAAAGTGCCGACCGTGCGCATTCTGTTTGACTTGGGTCAGAGTTGTCCCTTTTGACCTGTACCTCTGTCAGGCTACCTCTGACACAATTACTTTTGACCTAGTAGGCAAACGGGACACTTGAGTGGGATTGATATCTTCTTGGGACTTCATTTCGAGCAAATCGTGTCAATCTGAATTAATACAACTCACACATTCTCTGCACTGAGGGAATTTCTTGTCTAATTGTTATATTTTTAACAACAAAATTTCAATTGCTTCTGAATGCTAGATGAAAAGTGTGTCCGTGTTATATTTTCATTATTATTTAGCGTTTTATTATCGTTTTCATCCCTTTCATAGATTGTATAGTCCCAAAAAACACCCAATTTAATCTAACCGGTTGGTTAATCTCGTAAATTGCTCTTGTGGCTGCATATCCGCCGACGACAACGTGCGTGCGTGCGTGCGTATGTCTGCGAAGGAAACAATGACCTCAAGCCAGTTGCCACTTTCTGGATTTCCAACCAGCTGTTCCACAATTCCTCCTGTCCAGTGTGACTCCCATGAGCTGTCTAGGGCTCCATCCAAAATGGCTTGTATCTCCTACCTACTTTTTGACCAGGGCTCTAAGTGCTATAGGGAATAGAGTGCCATTTGGGATTCACCCCTGCAGAACTGACCCTGACGAGCTGTCATAAGGAGGGGGGTAGTCTAATGGCTTCATTCCCATTGGCTGCTGGGATAGATACAGTAGGCCCCCCTGCATTGGTTTATATTGATGTAAATAGATGAAACCAAGCTTTGTGAAGCCTAATCTGTATCCTCATGCTGGTTACGATTATTCATGGTTGCATTTGCATTTTAAATAACCCACTTGGTTATGTTATGAAACATAGGGTTTTATCCGTAGCACTGTGAATTGTGTGTCAGTTTTGAACCAGCTCATTCAAGCTACTCTGTTGTGCAGTCTTATTTCTCTCCCTTTGCCACCAAAGTCAGAGCATTTTCAGTCTGTTAGTTGGGTACCATTTTTCACTGACTGTTTATAGAGTTAAACCAGGAAATGACTTGACCATGAGTCAGAGCTGCTGGCTCTACTCCCCTGTGAGGATAATAGTGAAGAAACTCTGCTTAATTTTTCCATTCGCTGTGCTGTGTAGGAGCATGCAGCAATCCGCTGCTAGGCCAACTCTGTCCACGGACACGAGAAAGGAGAGCGGAATAGTCTGTCAGTGACTCTAACAAGGGGAACTCTGTGTACAATGAATCAGTTTCCTTTGTGACACGTCATGCGGGTTATCAAAGAAAAAAAAACGATGTGATTGTCCAATATTATCCAGACACTTGGCCTGGCTATTTGAGGTTGATATTGAATTTTATTATGTAAACCGAGGATATTCCAGTCAAATAACATACCTACTGTATGTATTTGAAGAGCTCGAGGGTGAGGTCTCCCCTTAATACACATCTAGTATCGACCTGTTATTCTTTCCTAATGCTAATCCACTAGTGAGGGAAATAAAAAATACAATTAAAAATGCATTAGTTAAACACAAGTTTCATTTTATCATTGTGTTGCTAGTTATTCTCCAGTGTTTCTATTTTACTCATTGAGTTTTATCCAGTATTACCTTTATATTACAAACAGCTACATACGTGGCATTTAAACAAGGCATGCATAGAATTTAACCATTACTAAAGCCCCCCCCCCCCGGACATTCACATGTACTATGTATTATTTAAGTACTACTACCAAAATGCTAGATGATGATTTCTTTAAAACAAAGACCATAAAATAAGCACCTGGTAGGGCCAGTGTTGCTAATTAACACTGTATAACCCCTAATCAGTGTCAAGTTCTTCCTAAGGACTCTGCCCAGGGCCATTTGAGTTATAGTTGAGTTCCTAGAAATAGGCCCAGGTATGTTTATCTTAACTGTTTCTAGGCCCCAAATGGCACCCTATTAATTGCCGATTCTGGTCAAAGAAGTATGCTATATAGGGAATGGGGTACCATTTGAGATTAACCCTAAGGCTGTCTACTGACGCTCTTTCTGTCTGGGAGTTATGTAATGACCAAGCGCTTCGCTGTCCCAGTCGACTCCCCTCCTAGGCAATCGTAAATGGCTGCTGGGCTGATGCTGTCAGCCTGAGACAGCCATTCCAGCACAGAATCAGCACTTTCCTCCTCTCTGACTTTTAGAGGTCTGCTATAAAAACCACCTAGTCATCATTAATCTGCTTCAGCCTCCTACACAGGCACAGATATCAGAGCCCTACGATAAGATTTGTAGGGTGATTTCTTTTTTGGGTGGGGGCTGGTTCTTCCTCCGTCGGGCCTGCTTTTGTGTGTGTTGTGCACCGTGCAGCTGAGAGCTAACAGGACTCATTGTCTAGACTTCTGTGGGCAGATCCTGGGTTGTCTTCAACTTTCAAAGAAACTAACAAGGAATTGACAACTGAGGATAATGGATGGGAACATAAAACATAAAAATACTGCCTCCGAAAGGAAGGTGGTATGTTTTGTCATATAGGTGTATTTAGACTAATCGGTTACACTTTATTTTGAGAGTCCCAATTTCCTTCTGTAGATGTTCTATAGATAGTAATACTATCAACAAATTTTCAACCAACTTTAAACAAACTGTCAGTTGATAAGCAAATGCTTGCTAAGGTTAGGGTTAGCTTTAGAATAAGGTTTAGGGTAAGGGTTAAGTTTAGGGATCGAATAAAGTTTAGGGTTAGGTAAGGGTTAGGGTTTGTAGATAGTCTACTGACTATCTGTAGAGCATCTACAGGCACACTTTTGGGACTCTCAAAATAGTGTTACCGACCTATCTTAGTATTGCTTCATTGTTCTAAAACAGAAACTGATGTATCCTGTTGTCAGTTCTGTTATTGTCATTTTCCCCTTTAGTCTTTCTGACATTCTGGTTTTCCCAAACACAATTTGACAATCCAATGTATCCAAACCTTGTCCATGTACAAAAATCTCTCCAGTGGACCATTCATTCAAAAGAATATTAATCACTTGAAATTATTATTTTGTTGAAATACGACCTGTTGTTGTTGCTGTGGCTACGTAGGGTATTGGCTGTGTGCTCTAATCTTCTGAATTAATGGTTTAGCACAGAGGCAAAATGTTGGCCATTTATTAATGATGTCATGACACTGTTTTTGTTTTCCTCACAGCTTCTTTCATCTGACATAGTGAAGGGATATTAACAGATCTGTGTTTTTCTCTGTCATTCCAGGTTAATTTTCCAGACGTGGAAAGGGTGGAATGGCTCAACAAGGTACTGAACAGTTTCATGGCAGAGTCTTATTTCAGGGCTGCCCAACACTTTAGAGCTAACATCCTCCAAGTTCTTTCTCCAAGCCCATTGTAACTCATCCGATTCTAATAAGTGGATGAATGACAAGTTAAATCGGGTCAGTCGAAACTGGGGTTGGAGAGTATCCCCACTGGAGGGTAGCTCTCCTGAAACGGGGGGAGTTGTCCAGGAACGGGATTTGGTTACCTTGCAATATGCCAACCAGAACCCATCGCAAACACATTTGAAAAATCTTTATAATACTCTGAGTGTTTACTCTAGCCTGCGGGAGTACCAGATTGTCAATCCTTATCTTAATTCTGGTACTATCCAATTAGTCCTGCGTGCAAGGCAAGTTCAGTCAAACCCTGATTAATCATTCAACATCATTTCAAATAGTATTTGAAAGCAGGTAAGATGCCATCTTTCCCCGAAGCAGCTACACTTGCCCTGCTCTACATAACGGCCTCAGTGTGGGGGTAGGCAGGCCGGCAGCAGTCTTATAAATAGGCCCTTATCTGGAGCTCTGCTAACCCCTAGCTCCACTACCAGCGTCCCCAGAGACTCAGGAACTCACTGGGAGGCAGAGTCCTCACTCTTACAGTTACTGTAAACCCCCCCCCCCCAAAAAAAAACGGATTTATATAGGGATTTAGTGCATGTGTTCCTACAAGGCAGCAGCTATTAAAAAGAGGGAAGTCTTCACCTATTTGCTATGCATGAGTGTTGCTGTTGCTTTTCCTCTTATTCAGAAGAGCATGCACCTTTCAGTACTGAACCACACTACGTCCCAGTAACTGGAGCAGAGCTGCACCTTAACTAAGGAGATATGTGGCGGTTGAGTTAATGATATGTAAAGTAGGCAATTGTGAGGATATTTCCATCATCGTTAGCTACGGCGGTTATGCTGAGAATTTTTCCTCAGGGATGAATGAAGTCTTTCTTCTCAATTTTATGAACAATTAGCAACAGGGAACAGAGCCAATACCTCCAGCCTCTGAATAAGCTTTTAAGAATATGACCTGTCTAACCTGGAGCCTCCCCTTCACCCACAGACAGTGAAACAGATGTGGCCATACATCTGTCAGTTCATCGACAAGCTCTTCCGAGAGACCATCGAGCCGGCCGTGAAGGGGGCTAACGCTCACCTCAGCACCTTCTGTTTCACCAAGATCGACATGGGCGACAGGGTAGGACTGATGCCTGGCTAGAGACATGCAGATGCTTTCCTGCTTACTCTGGGACGTTTCTCAACGTTTGGTTTCCGCTGTCGGAGTCAAGCGCCGTTGGAAGTGTTCAGTAGCCCGTTTTGTGGGTGTTTAGTCAATTTAATCTGGTTTGTAGGTTCCTGTTGCTTGACAAATATTTGTCAAAAATTGACACGGCTGAGGTATTTTTCCTGCTAGTAACTTTTCAAACCTGTTCACCTTGTAAGATGACTTGGAGAACTCATCACTGCTTTAGGTGTAATTGGATGAGCAGAGTCACAAAGTGTTTTGGGTTTGAGCACACACAAGCACTAGTTAACCCATGGGATCTTTGTCCTCTCCTCACTCTTGCTCTCTCTGTTTCTCTATTTCCTGTTCTCCTTCACTTTTTCCTTCACTCTTTCTCTTTCTGCAGCCACTTAGGGTGAACGGGGTCAAAGTGTACACAGAGAATGTGGACAAACGCCAGATTCTGATGGACCTGGAGATTAGGTACAGTAGCAGGGCATGCCGTTCCGCTGGATGAGCTTTCTGTCTTCCACATCAACACACAGTATCATGACATTCGGTTTTGTTTTGTTTTTTCAGCTTTGTTGGGAATACAGAGATTGACGTCGACATCAGGAAGTACTACTGCAGAGCTGGTATCAAAAGTATACAGGTACACTCATGGTTTGGAATCCCGTGAACATCCACGTACTACTCTGACAATTTGCAACGTTCTCCACCTGTTGACGAGTTGGGGAGAATCTGTCTGGCGTGTGAGACTAACCATACTTGTGCTTCCTGTGTGGCTATGCATTATGTGAACTGCAGTTTATTTCAACACGCTGTTGACCTAGAGAGGGCAGGTGAAAGATGAGTGTAGACGTTGTTGGCATTGGGGTTCCCCTGCAAACAACCGGCATATTTGCTGTTCAGATGTCAAAGAGGGAAAGATATGCAGAGCAGCCCACTGGAAACCTATTTTGTATGGCCAGAAACAGTAGCCTGAGATGGTGCACAAATCTGCTCTTGGCTGTTTGGAAATCAGTCCAGATTTCAGGCAGATTTTTTAGCGACTAACGTGACCATTCAGTGAAACCATTTGGGACAGTGTTTAGAATGAAGGCCTTGACCAGATTGAAGATTGCCACATTAGTAATGGATATATTCTAAACAAGTTAATGTTTCCAAGAATTTTAGTATGGTTTTACTATTCCTTGAAAAGATAATGACTTCTCACTATAAGGTCTGTGTAGTAGATTCAATGAAGTTTATCATACCAGTGTGGTGTTATATACCATCCATGCTCGGTTTCTGGTCAACCACTGACAGGCTTGTTTTCTGCAGCTTCATGGTGTCTTGAGGGTCGTCATGGAGCCCCTCTTCGGAGACATGCCATTGATTGGAGCCCTGTCCGTCTTCTTCCTGAAGAAGCCTGTAAGTATTGGGGGCCTTTTTTTTTTTTACTGATTCCTGCACTACAGCCGTGGGCCAGGCTTCTGAGGAGGTTGTGGCCACAGTTGGACATGAAGGACTGCTGTATTTAGCTTTAGTTCTAGCAAGCCATTTCCCACCAAGCCTGAATTATAATTAGGCCACATCCCAAATGGATACATTCCATCTATAGTGCACTGCATTTAATGGGCCCTGGTAAAAAGTGGTACACTATATAGGGAGTGGGGTGTAATTTGTGACATAGTCATACCCTTCTCTTTGAATGCTTTCTTCCTGTGCTTTATCTTCTGTTATTGATCGAGGGTTTGATAGAGGATCCCTGAGGAGAAAGAGACATGCCATGAAAAGAGCAGGATGGGCACTGTAGCTTCCTGTTTGCTAGATTCTCTTCTGTCAACAGAACTGAAGAAATGGTGAGCTGTGGAACAGAAGTGCATGTATCTAGCTGGTAATACTCAGGACTTTGTTTTTAGCTGAAACTTCAATACGATTTGATTTTCCAGTGATCTTGACTCCTCCATCATTCCTCTTTGTGATGGTACATCTTGTTTTTTTGGTGGTGTACATTTCAGGGTTTGAAATAGCGTCTCTGTGTTGTTATTCTTAAGATATCAGTCTTATCTCCTCTCTGTATGGGTGGGGAAAGGCAAATTATGTTTATTTTAAGCCTCCGCTGTGCTTGTAAGCGGCGAGGCTGAGTCTTTGCCATTGGGTAGGTTGTCTGCCTACTCCTCATTGATTTTTCTCTAAAGCCGTATGACTGTCATTGTCTTGTTGCTTTTTGGTAAAGGTCTACGGTAAATCTACTGGACGTCCAATCCATACTCTATACAGCCCACTCTCCCTGACTCAAGACTTCTTAACCCCTAAATCAACTAGAGCTGTTAGTGTTGGATCAGAGCCAGTAGTTAACAGAGTGCAGAGTTTAATGATTTCTCAACAGTAAACCGTGATAATCTCCACAAAGGGGGCACCTACAGTCTAGTCCCGCTGGTCTAAATCGCTAAAGCCTGTTTATCGTTTTCTCCCATTTAGTCTATAACTTCAAATTTTAAAGGATTTGTCATGTATTTCCAGTAAAAACAATTGTGTAATGTTTATATGAACACAAACTAGCCTTTAACAGTTATTTGGGGGGACAGTATGGAAAGTATGTAAAAAAATATATACAGCTCTGGAAAGAATTAAGAGACCATTCCTAATTTTTCTTAAATCAGCATCTCTACATGTATGGCAGCCATTCCATTCCAGTGTCTGTTAAATTCTAACACAGGCACACCTCATTTTACTTAATGAGGTACTGATTAGGTGATTACCTGAACCAAATCTAATTTAACGAGGAAAAGTATAAAAACCACTGCTGCGATCATCACTATCCTCTTGCAATAGGACCAGCTGGATGGCAAAAACAGTGCAAGTAGTTCCTCAAAGGTAATTTGAATAAAAAAATAACTATTCAGCATGACAAAAGAGTTGAAAAGAAAAGCTTTGAGTGAGGAAAAGAAGGGTTCAATTCTGGCTTTACTGACAGAGGGATACAGTGAGCGTCAGTTTGCTTCCATCCTGAAAATTTCAAAGACGGCGGTTCATAAGAACAAGGTCAAGCAACAGACATTGGGGACAACAAAGCTACAGACTGGCAGAGGGCGAAAACGACTGTCCACTGACCGAGATGACCGTCAACTCATTCGAATGTCACTCAACAACTGTAGGATGACATCAAGTGACCTACAAAAAGAATGGCAAACCGCAGCTGGGGTGAAGTGCACGGCGAGGACGGTTTGAAACAGGCTCTTAGGGGCAGGGCTGAAGTCGTGCAAAGCTAGAAAAAAGCCCTTCATCAATGAGAAGCAAAGAAGAGCCAGGCTGAAGTTTGCAAAAGACCATAAGGATTGGCCCGTAGAGGAATGGAGTAAGGTCGTCTTCTCTGACGAGTCAAATTTGCAGCTTTGCCCTACACCTGGTCGTCTAATGGTTAGACGGAGACCTGGAGAAGCCTACAAGTCACAGTGTCTCG
>JACXGI010001097.1:85833-103656 GCA_016801175.1 Esox masquinongy
TATATATATATATATATATATATATATATATATATATATATATATATATATATATATATATATATATATATATATATATATATATATATATATATACAATTATGTTTATATATGTATATATATAAACATAATTGTATAGTTGTAATAATTATAATTGTAACTATAATGTTATGACATCTTTCAGTGCCAATGTCAATGGTAAAGCATCCATATTAGGAACATTATCATTCATCCCCAGAAACTCCGTTCTTCCTCCTACTCAGTCATCACCCCTCCCCCGGTCAAACGTCACCCCTCCCTTGGTCAAGTATCCGCTCTCCCCTTGTCAAACACCTTTATTGAAATACTGTTGCATTTTGCTTAGCTTGATTCAGTGGCGTAGTCAATTTAGCAGAACGGCTTAACTGAAAATAATGAATCTAGCTAAGCAAGTACACAACAGTATTTCAATAAAGGTGACATTTTGCGATTATGAAAGCGCTAAAACATAATTTTCTAATTGATTTTACCTTAGACAAGCTAGCACCTCTTCTATATTGAGTGCATGTGTGTACAGTTCCAGTTTTTCTGCTTGTTTTATTCGCTGGGAAAAATCCTATACTTTAGACTGATACTTTACTAAGGGGATTGCTGATGTTTGACTGGAGGAGGGCTGACGATTGACAACAGGAGGATTGACGATTGACTAGAGGAGGGCAGACGATTGACAAGGGGTGTGCTGATGTTTGACTGGAGGAGGGCTGACGATTGACAACAGGAGGATTGACGATTGACTAGAGGAGGGCTGACGATTGACCAGGGGAGGGCTGAAGCTTAAATGGGTGATGTTTGACAAGGGGAGAGCAGATACTTGACCAAGGGAGGGGTGACGTTTCACCGTGGGAGGGCTGATGACTGAGGAGGAGGAAGAACGGAGTTTCTGGGGATGAATGATAATGTTCCTAATATGGATGCTGTACAATGGTACATTTAGGAGTTTACTGCCTCTCACGTGATTCTCCTCTAATCAGACCAGGTATAAAACCAATGAACCTGTGTGGGAAGAGGCTTTCACCTTCCTCATCCACAATCCCAAAAACCAAGAGCTGGAGATTGAGGTGATCATGCTTTTCTTACTGACTCACCTTAATTGTCGGCGAACGACACAGGTTGGCTTTGACTTCCGCTGTCATTTAGAACGGGAAAGTCACACGTTGCGTGTGATTTGTCCTCCCCCCCATCCAGGTAAAGGATGAGAAACACGAGTGTTCCCTGGGGACTCTGAGCCTGCCGTTGGAGAGTCTCCTAGAGGCGGAGGAAATGACGCTGCACCAGCGCTTCCCTCTCAAGAACTCCGCACCCACCTGCACCATCAAGATGAAAATGTCGCTGAGGGTAAGGCTTCGTGTGGTTCTGAACAGGGCTCTTAAACACCGCCTGAGTCTGAAATGTCACCTGCTTCTCGTCACACTGAATGCTTAACCAGAAAGCGCTGGCCTTCGGCTACACGCACGTGGAGAAAAAACCCTGTCGGCCAACTTGTACACTCGAGGTTGCATGCGACATACCACAAGATTTTATTAGTGCGCGTTGAGGCGTACTGGTTTTGTCCGATTCTAAGCCACCTAGCCAGGATTAAAACATGATGCCCAGTGACTCAGCTGTGAAATCCGTAGAAGGTTATGTTTCGGCAAAAAAATATTATTCTTTAGTCTCAACTGTTAATGGAATCCCCTTCAAAACAACATGGAATCACAAATTGTACATTTGTGTAAGCAAGATGACGATATTTCCAATGGACACAGTGTATATTTTGTACTGCAATTATTTCACTTTTTTGTATAAATAAAACATAGTGTTTTCCCTGCTGCTGTTTCTATAAATAGTTAAGAGATATGGCAGAAAAAATAGAACCACTCTAAAATTCATACACAGAGTTATGGATGCACGGAGCCTGTACAGTGTTTGTTTAACATACAAACATCGGCGTAAAATAAGCTGATATTCTGGGTTATGTTTGGGTACAACAGTGAAAGTAAGATAAGTTCTGAGTTATATTCATTGATAATTAATATGTGAACTTTAATGAATACTTTTATTTATAGGTCAAAAAATATGCAGCTCAATTGCTCCTTTAAGATTAAAACATAGAACTGAAATTGATGGACATTTCTTTTAAGTTTAAAATACTACATATTATTTAATGTATAAGTGCATTATTATTATTCAGTATTTCTTTCAAGGATTTGTGGTGTGGATGTGTGGTGAGATGGGAGTTTAAACTGGAAGAGCAGTGGGCTGGATTCGATCCCATGCTGTAGCAGTACATGTGTACCAGGCTGCGTCTTAGACCACTGGACCAACTGAGTTCACTCAGTTACGTTTTATAATGTCCTCTGCTCATTTTTAAGCCTCTCTACCATGTCCTGCAGATTTTGTGTATGGAGAATTTGGCAGCGTCCAACCAGGCGTCCGCATTGCCAGTTAATAATAACGCCAGCCCTAGTAACCCCGCCCCCCCGAAGAAACCATCAGCCTCTGAACCCCCGAAACCCAACCCTGTCCCTGTGTCAGACCCTCCCCGCTCCATGGCTGCCTCCACCCAGGACCTCCAGAGAAGAGGGGGTGGGGACGAGCTCCTGTCAGGGGGCCCGGGGGGCGTGGGGCTGGTCGAGGCTGGTAGGAGCACTTCCAACCTGGCCATCTCTGGCTCTCAGAAACACCTGGCCCACAGGGGGTCGAGCCACAGCATCGCCTCAGACATCTCCAACCCCTGCGCCACACAGGAGCTCCAGCAGAAGCTGAGAGAGCTGCAGAAGTATGCACACACACACACACACACACACACACACACACACACACACACACACACACACACATGCTATGGCAGTAAAACCAGGACAATCATGCTAATTCAGGACATTTGGCATGTCCTCACTTTTGACCAGCTGTATTTGACTTACTAAGTTATTGAGGTTAGGGGTTAGGGAATTATTTCTGGAACGCTACTTATTTTTATGTCTTTACTTGATAGTAAAAACCAGTGTGTGTCTGTGTGCATGGCTCCACAGTGGCTCAGCCAGTCATTTCCCTCTGGGTGAGATACAGTTGACCATAAGACACAGCTCTCAAAGGAACAAGCTCATCGTGGTGGTGCACAGCTGCCGGTAAGAGACATGACCGGAGATTCGGTCGTCGTCCTGACTGGCACCCTTTTCCCTAGGTAGTTCACTACGGGCTATGGTCAACAGTAGTGCGCTGTACAGGGCAGAGGGTGCCATTACGGACGCCCCCCCCATGCCCATGTTATTGCCTGACGTATGCCGCTTCCCCCACCAGTTACAATGGTGCTCAATCGTTATGACATTTTTCTGTAAACTCTTTCTCCTTTTCTTCCTACCTACCATGTCTCTGTCTCTTCCCCTCTCGCTTCAGAAACCTGATCGCGTTTACGGATCACTTGTCAGACCCGTACGTCCGGCTGTACCTTCTACCCGACAAGCGAAGGTCTGGGAGGAGGAAAAGCCACACCATGAAGAAGACACTGAACCCTGTTTACGACCAGACGTAAGTTTCAGCCTTTCCTGTTTAGTCCATGTACTGTCAAATGTCAAGGCATTTTCAGTTCATCCGGTAGTCTACCTCAGATCTACAGCGGCTTCTCGTGGTTCTCCCCCTCATGTTTATTGTCGTTTTTTAATTGAATACGTGGCATAATTTAATGTTAATGTTATTTATTGTATATGTGTGCACGCTGTCAGATTTGAGTTCAGTGTGTCGATCGTGGAGCTTCACAGGAGGACTCTAGACGTGGCGGTAAAGAACGGGGGGAATGTCTTCTCCAAACACAAAGGCCTGCTGGGAAAGGTGAGAATCCCACCCTTCTCCAATAGCACTTCCTCCAAACCCGCGCCTCGCTTCCCCATCGAATGACTCATCTGTTAATAACAGGATTCCTGTCTACGTTCTCTATTGTTTTCCTGTCTGCGTCCATCGCCTCCATATCATATTCCTATGTCGTCCTCAGGTGTTTGTGGATCTGACTTATGACGATATCGCCAAGGGATGGACACAATGGTCAGTCGGAAAACCTTTTCGAACAACCCGTTACTCCATTGATGTGCAAGCGCAAGTTTAATCGAGATAATTCCACACCATTTCTCCTCACGACGTCTGAAAGTTGAATGAATCAAGCGTGAAATTAGTTTCTCTGTTACTGCTGATTTTACAACAGGCTTTGTCTCTATCTTTGCGGCTAGGTATGAGTTGAGCGACGATGGCTCGAAGAAACCTCCCCAGCAGTCCGAAAGTACACCATGAAAGAGGGACCCGACGGAACCGTCACCCACGTATCCCTGGCCCCCGCGCCCCCTTGTGTATCTAGCCACTCAGACCAGTGTTGATTTTAGGATCAGTTTGGCCTTTTATATCCCAACGTGTAGACACGGCAGTCTGACGACGGCAGTCTACATGGCTCGGGGTCAAGCTGCACGGGGACGTGAAACCCAAACGCTCACCGACCCATATTTAATACCAACACGACTTCAGTACACGTCCCCTATGCGTCGGAAGATGTTAACAGCTTGAGCTGCCCTGAGAATTAGAAAAAAGTATAAAAGCCAACGGTCCAATATTGTGGGACACCAGTTTGTGCGCACGTGCATTTTGGACTATGATAAGACCTTCAAATTATATGGATATGGTGTCCTGGTCTTGTGCCACTTCTCTGAGACTCTTGGCACAAACTGTTGAGCTAAAGCATAACCGCCTTTTTTACACAGTTACTTTTATGCCCATGGGTAAATCTTTATTTGTTTTTCCTTTTTTTTAATGACAAATGCTGTTGCTTTTATTGTTATTATTTACATGCAACTTGCAATTGTAAAAAAGCTTTTGATATTCCTTTATACACATCATTTGCAATTTTTGCTCTCGTCAATTAGAAATGATCCAGTGCAATAGATACAAGCAAATACATGTTGTGAATGAAAAATAATTCCATATTTTAGAAAGGACATAAATGAAGACCATAACAGAATATCTGTTGTCTTGCTACAGCTGTTACAACAGATTTAGCTGTGCTGTTTTTATGTGGGGTATGTACAACATATTAATGTGTAAACATGTACAATGGCCGCAATGGCTAAAGAGAGGACACTTAGTGTTAGTAGAGGGGGGGATATCGCTGGGTGAACATGACAACTTTATTTTATTATTCAAAGAAATACATAAAAACGACAGTCTCATAAGTTACTATTTCAAAACCTGCTTGACCATCTCCATAAGTGAAACTGGCAAGAACGGTAATTAGCAACCAAAGAGACTGGTATTTCATATGGCTGCATATGTGGAGTTTTAACTAAGCCAAATATGTACGCATGTTTGCACACTATTACTCTCTGCATTTCTTTTAAGTACTTTAAGGAATCATCATAGTAACAGTAACAACAATGTAACTTGCTTTTGGTGACCTCACATTGATATTCCAGCATTCCTCAAATAATTGTGGCTTGTCGTAATAGATTTCCCAACTCTGTAATGGGAACAGATTGTTTATGGTTTCCTGGTTGTCAATGTCAAGTCTTAATTCTGTTTGTTTTTTTACTGCAAACACATTTCAGCATGCTGTTCAGCGCTTCTTTTTACTGTAATCGCTCCAAAAAAGAAAAAAGAAACATGTTTTAGTTAAAAGGAATCACCCATATTGGTTAATAATTGTGTCACCTGCATATCTGCAACATCGATAGACAGTCAGTGTTAGAACTTTATTGACCCGCCGGTCGCCACAATATTGCGCCTTATAACGGAAAGCATTTTGGATTGTATCTCATGAAACTACCATATTGGCTTTTAGATTAATGTATCTATACGTATGTGTGATCTCAAACCTCTGTCACTTACTCTGTCCTTCGTTTAACTATTCATACGCGTGCCTATGTAGGCTATCGAATGGAAACTGTCTCTGGAGTTTCTTGTTTCTCTGCCTCCCCCCCAAAACTCGTCTGTCTTTTCATTGTACTTTATTTATCTTGTGCCTTAAATCCACAAATAGTGTGATATTTAAATGTATGAAGAAGCTTCTACAGTCTCCATGTTTGAGAATGTCTCCCTGAGTCTTTTCAATAATAAAGAGCTTTTGCTGTATGCACAGTATTATCTTGTTAATTACATTTGCTTTAATAACTTTTTTCCACTGTCCTTTAGTTCATGAGCTGGGGGCGTTGGACATGCTTACTTGGCCCAACAATGTCTTTTATAGATTTTAATTCATGGTCTATCTCCTTCCGACTGAAACATGTTATTGCAGTGTTGAAATCACAACTTTCTGTTATCACTCTTTCTTCCCACAATCCCAATCATAAGGAGACAGTGAAGTGGAGTCACAGAGGTTTAGGGAGGAGACGGGTATTGAACCCTAGTCTCCCAACAGGGGCCTACATATGTATCCTGTATGTAGCCTGGAACCACAGTTCTGCACTTAAAGCCTATACCTACATGGTAAACGTGAGAAATACAGTACTTTACTATTGTATCCTGTTGTATACTGATTAAGTTAAAATCTCTATGAGAAAATGTGATGGGTGATGAGAGTGGTAACACAAAAAGCTAGCATTGCTGTCCTGCTATTACACATTTTCCAACTTGAAGTACATTGTGTGTACTTCAAATTGGTCACTTCACATGGTCAGTTGGCCACTTCATATGGACCCTGACAGCTGAGATTTGTGGGTTCTGACTGTTAATAGTAGTACCTGATGTCAATTTGGAGTCATTTTTTTTATTTATTCTGCTTTGTTTCTCACGGTTTTCATTCGAGTTAATTGTTTTTCTTTACCTTACTTTTATCAAATTGAATTAGGGGTATTGATGCCATCTTGTGGGCACTTGTAGTACTACAAGATTTTCATCTCTCCAAATAAGTCACAGGAGCACCTTTAAATAGAAATGTAACATGTTCAACCATTTGAGGAATGGTTGTTTGTCAAGAGTGCGTCAGTGTGTTCCCAATGTCTAACACTCCTGTTATAAGATTGAACTAGTTAACAATTTACTCAATTGTTTTTTACTATAGCATATTTTTATTTATCTGATTTTTGGTTTAAGAGTAAGAAAGGGTTGGAACAACACATTTTCATCAACTAGCCAACCTGAAGTTCTCAGTAATCTCTTTAAAGTCTGTATGGTAGTTCTTCTACACTTTGGAAGTATTTCAATGAAGAAAACTGCTCCAAGGCAGGATGCTGCAGTAACAGCTGTAAAATTGCATAAGAGAGAGAGAGCTGCCACAGGATGCCGCGTCATACCCTAGGGTATCCGGAAAAGACAAATGGAACCAGAGAGAGTCATGTAAAGGAATCTCCTGAAATAGATGCTGTCAACTGGGATTTCCTTCAGATGCTGTACATATGCTAATGGTTTATACTTTATGACAGAAAGGGCCTAGCACTCAATCTTTTAGACATTTTACAAACAGGCAAGTTTTGTTTAGTACAGTTTTTAAACGGTTTTCAGGCATTCAAATGCTTTATTGGATAGGAACATGGGAACGTTTTGTAGAAAGAGCACCGGGCCAGATTCAAACCGCCACAATGACAAATCCAAAATTTTTTATAAAATTGTGCCAATTTATTTATCATGGCACGCTGTCTGAAGGGTTTAGAGCACAAGAAAAGAGATTCTTTGCCTTTTAGGCCTGAATACCAATTGATCTACAGCCGGCAAAATCAAGGTACCACTCATCGCCTGGCTAATACCCTCCCAGTGGCCAAGCATGGTGGAGGCCTTGTGCTAAGGGGATGCTTCTCAGCAGCTGTGAGTGGAAGACAGGTCAGGATGGGGAGAGGATGCACTCACTGATCAAGGCAAAGATTCATCTTTCAGCACGATAATTACCCAAAGCACACAGCCAAGACAGAACTGGAGTGTTTTTGAGACAAGTTTGTAAATATCCTTGCCCCAGTGAAAGATTGTACTTGAACCCCTTTAAGGAGACCTGAAGAGTGCAGTTCACAGATGCTCTCCATCCAGTCAGAGCTTGAGAGGATCTACAAGGAAGAATGGCTGAAACTGCCCAAATCCAGGTTAAGAAGATCTCAGATCTGGGGTTACAACCAAAGACCTTTCTGTGATTACAACCAAAGTGCTAAATAAAGGGTCTGAATACTTAATGCGTATAGAAAGTCACCACCCCCTTTCAGTGTTCACTTACTGCCAGAAATGAAAGCAAGTGAGAGAAAAAACTGGAGAATGTATTAAAGCAATACCTGTGAACACACCCCCTTAAAATTGCAATTGCAAACTTGGTGAGGTGACCGACCACCTCCCGGATCATTAATCAAAGTAATTGGTTTCCATCAGTGATCAACTGTAGTGACTTCGATTAGTTCAGAATAAAAGATTTTCATAGAGCACACCACTGCTAAGTAATGCAATTCAAAGCAAAGAATCCACTATTGGCGGAAAGGTACTTTCAAAAGATCTACGAGATAAAAACAAGTCGGGATGGATATGAAAATATTTCAAAGCTTCTGTCTATCCCTTAAAGTTAAGACATGGCACCACCCAGCCCTTGCATAAATCAGGCCGTCCCTCCAAACTGGATGAGCGGGCTAGGAGGAGACTGATCAGAGAGGCTACCAAGAAGCCAATGGAAGTTTTAAAGGTGCTGCAAGCCTTTATGGCAAAGACTGGTCAATGTGTGCGCGTGACCACAATGTCACTCCACAAATCTAGCCTCTATGGGAGAGTGGCAAGATAAAAAACACTACTCAAAAAAGGCAACATCAAGTCTCGTTTTAGCTTTGCCAAAAAGCACATTGTAGATTCCCAGGCAAAGTGGCAAAAGGTGTTTGAACTTTCTGGCCTGAACACAAAACAATCTGTCTGGCGAAAACCCAAAACATCTTTCCACTCAAAGATCACCATGCCCTCAGTAAAGCACAGCGGTGGCAGCATCCTGTTATGGGGGTGTTTCTCTTCCGCAGGGACTGGAGAACTTGTCAGGATAGAAGGGAATATGGACAGTGTAAAATACAGACAGATTCTTGAGAACCTGCAGCCCTCTGCCAGGAAGTTGAAAATGGGAAGATGTTTACATTTCAACATGTCAGTGACCCAAAGCACACCACAAAAGCAATCGTACAGTGGCTGAAGGACGAGAAGTTGAATGTCCTTGAGTGGCCTAGTCAGAGCCCCAACCTCAATTCCCTGGAGAATTTGTGGAATGGCTTGAAGAGTGCAGTCCATAACCGGTCACTATGCAATTTGACCGAGCTTGAACAATTCTGCCAGGAAGAATGGGCAAATAATGCACAGTGTGGGTGTGAAAAGTTAGTAGAGACTTATTCAAAGAGACTCATGGCTGTAATTCAAGCAAAAGTCTGATTTCGTGTGTTTTTATTTTAGGCAGCAAACAAAGGTAAACAAAAGGTAACAAAAGGTGAACAGTTTGAATGGGGGTGGGGACATTCTACACCTACTTTATGTGCATGAAATATTTTCATTTTTTATCTTAATACAAATTTCAAAAAACGTGTTTTTCGCTTTGTCCTAATAGGGTATTGTGTGCAGATTGATGGAAAAAAAATATATGAAATCATGCATTATGTATATTTTTTTTCTGTTATTTATTAAAAAATAAAACAATCGTCAAGTATGGAATATTGTGTGAAGTTAAAGGGGATGTAGTTAAAGGTGTGTGGACTTTCTGTAGGCCCTGTATTGTTATTATAACTATTAGTCATCATTTATTAAGTAGGTCTGTGTGGGGTGTGGTCACTGAGTTGATGTGGTCGCTAGGGAGGTGTGGTTATTGCATTAGCCTCTTATGTTAATTTCTCTCATCATTGGTTATGAACAGTTAAGAAAGCCATTTAGTTCAGCAGCATGTGGAGTGCGACTGCTCTTAACGACACGCTAGCTACGCTCTAGAAATGTGTGCTTCTCCTTGACGTCAGCTAGGAGGGGCCAAAGTGGTAGCTGTTCCTAGTGCTGATTGCCGTAGTCAGGCTGACTGCAGGAGCCGAAACCCAAGGAGCTGTTGTCTGAAACGCCCTGCATCCTACCCCTACCTTCCAATCTCCATCTCTCCTTTTAACTCTCCCTGTTTCGGCCACTCTCATTTTTTGCAGAAAAAGACAAAAGAAACAATAAAAAATGGATGGTTAGCTACTGCATGCGTGTCCTTTATCCAGAATGAGCAACATGGATTCGATGTACATTATCTTCGTCCTACTTGCTTCCCAAACCAATTTTCTAGCCTTCGCAGACAGGAAATACGGTGAGTGATTTACATTTTCCGTATTTGTTATTGTAAAGATTATAATTCTTACACTGTCAGCTGCAAGGAGACACATGCAGTTATTTCAGTTCTGTGTCAATATTGTATTATTAATAGGCATGTCGGGAAAAGGAATGAATAGCCTACAATTACAGCTCCTGTTTAGAGAAAGAACGCATATGGGAAAACAAAATCGTTGACATTTTGTTTTAGCCAAAATGTATAATGTTGTTTACACCTGTTGTTGACTTGTAGGCCTACGTGTTTAACATATGCAGGCTGCAACACGCCTATTCATCTATTTATGTCAAGTCTGCATTATCAGGGTTCATACTTTAGGTTAACGTTTCTACAACAAATAGCCTACGATTATTTAAGATCCAGTAGACTTCTATACTGGAAGAAAACAAAGGTGACTTGCATAAGCAGTCATGGTGCGTTTGCTGTCTTGTAACAGCAAGATGGTCAGAGTCAGTGAAGGGAAAACAACGTTGAATCTAGAGAGCTGACCAATTTATTACATAACCATTATACATTATCTGTGGCACCGGGCCTGATTTGGCGACCAGGAAAAGAGTAGCTAGGTAAAAACATTATTCACTCTAATTTCCCAAAACCATTTCGTCTGTAGCCATATTTATGATTAAACGCATTTTAACAAGAGATATCAAGAAAACCCTCCTTTTCCTGATACATATTTGTAATTGTTATATATTTGTATTGCTTACAATTCAGTGTTAATTTTGTATTCTGTATTGGCTATAAAAACTGGTATTAAAACTGTGCCATTGTAAACATTTTCATATCCAACAGTGTAGTTTTGTTGACAGATTGTTCTTAAAGGTCCTTTTAGATACCCCTCTATATTATTTTTTATTGTTCTTGGTTCAGTTGGTTGTAGCGTAATAAAATGGTATTGCATTTTGTTATAACTTCATCATTAAGGTCAAGAAGGTCAGTTCACTACCTTGTTACAGAAAATATTTTTCATTGAATTCATTGATTTCTTCACGGGTTTGAGACAATAACTGAGGGAATTGATCTACATGCTAAATTAAAAAGAACATGTCCCCTAATGGCACACTGTGTCAGAGAAGGTATTCAGACCCCTTCACTTTCTCCACATTTTGTTGTGTTTTAGACTTAATTCAAACATTTTGCCATCAATTTACATACTATACCCCATATAGACAGAGCAAACATTTGTATAGAAACATTTGTGCCAATTCATTGAAAAATATCTGATGTATATCAGAATTCAGAACGTTTATTCAATTACTTTGTAGAAGGTCCTTAGGCAGCAATCACAGCTTTGAATAATCTTGGGAATAGGGCTGGGTGATACAAAACAAAATCAGTATCGTGATAAGTGGACCCAATTACCTCAATAACAATATATATTGTTATTGAGGTATTTCTTAATGTTAATTACACTAATTTAGTTAACAGGTTGTCTAAACTGCATTGGAATATGGCACAATTGTACTCAGCCTTTTTTGACACAAAGTTATTGCGATATATATTGTTAGATGTAATGGGGTCCACTTATTATATAATGATTTTTGTTGATATGCTCTGGATCAGGTTTTCTTCAAGCACCTTCTTTCATCCTTCAATCCTGACAGTCTCCCATTCCCTGCCACTGAGACAAATACCAGTAGCATGAAGCTCCCGCCACCATGCTTCACCATAGGGACGGTATTATGCCAGTTGATTAGCTTCAAGTACCTTGTTTTTACCGGACTTAGCATTCATGCCTATTATCTGAGTGACATAGCAAAGGTCTGAATACTTATGTGAGAAAAAAAAACTAAAACTTGTTTTTCCCTTTGTCATTATGGGTTTTTATGTGTAGACTGATGGCAAAAAGTATACATGTTTTATCAGTTTGATTATTCTGTAGTGCAAACAAAAAATTATTTTAAATACCAAACGCCACAGAATAATGGTTGAAACTTCACAACATGCTGCTCTTACCTGTTTAATCATGCTATTATTTATTTAGCAATACTGTAAACATGTTGTAGCCATGCAGCCTAGTTAGTTTGCTGTTACTGTAAAGGTATAAGTACAACCTAATATAAGAATTACCAGGTCACAACATTGTCACTGTTTTAGCCACCTTGCATGCATTGACTATATGATGTACGTATGTAAAATTCACTGCCATATTTATATCACTTCACACTGGCTTTGTTACATTTTTATTTAATTTATCCCTTATTTTACCAGGTCAGTGGAGTGAGGGCGATAAGGCAGGAGCGTGTGTTGTATATCACGGCTAAGAGCTGTTCTTAGGCATGACGCATTGTGGAAACAGCACTTAACAACAGTATATTGACAATATACCGCAAACCCCTGAGATGCCTTACTACTATTATAAACCGGTTTCCAACACAATTAGAACAGTATCAGTTGTCTTATCGGTGGTATACAGTGTCACTGACCACGGCTTTCAACCTATATGCATTCAGGATTTAAATCATCCAGTTTACAATCTCAATTATAAACCGAGTGGTTTGAATCCCAAATGCTGATTGGCTTATGGCAATGGTATATGTAAGCAAAAAGGGATGAGGGGTGTGGTATATGGCCAATATACCACGGCTAAGAGCTGCTCTTAGGTACAACTCATCGAAGAGTGCCTGGACACAGTGCTAAGCCGTGGTATATTGGCAATATATCACAAATCCCCAAGTTGCCTCATTGCATTTAAAAACCAGGTTAGAGTTAGAGCAGTAAGAAGTAATGTGATGTCATAGCCATGGTACACAATCTCATATACCATGGCTGTCAGCATTCAGGATTCTAAGCACCCGGTTTATAAGAGACCATGTACCACAGGTTAGTAGGAGCAATAAAACATCTCGGGGGTTTGTAATATATTGCCAATATACCACAATGCATTGTACCTAAGAACAGCTCTTGGCCGTGATATGTTGGCCATATGCCACACCCCCTCATGCATAATGTTTTACTTATAGAAATGCAAAAGATGTAGGCCTGATTTTTTCGGACACAGAATAAGTCAGAATAAGTTATAATTTTTAAAGAAGAGCCATGCTGTGTTTAAACATTTAGTGGAGTGCTTTTTAGATTTTTCCTCTGAACCAGTTTGCTTGGGGGAGAGTGCTTTGTCTGGCTAACGACCACAGTTAAAGCAATTATGGCCTTGCTTCATCGTGACAGATTCACAGCAGGTTTGGAGGAGTCGAAGACTGGAACGTTGGTCCTCCGATGTATCTCTAACCAAGCAATTCCGCTCCTTATCTGAATGGCACAGCCACAGCTGCTGGCACAACCAGGACGTATTCAGCGTAACATACAGGTTGTAGGAGAGCTGTTTGCCCTGCCAACAACCACGGTCGAGCTTGCAGGTGCCCAGCCCGCAGCAAGGAGGTTGCTACAGCGTGGCAGGACTATGCAGCGCTGTCAGATATCCTACCATCCGTCCCGGACGATACTGAGCCAACTTGCATAACCTAGTGTCAGAACCCCTGGCCGGTATGCCTGGACCGGGCTTCCAGCTCATGACTGTAATGATGCAACAGTACTGCAAGACATTGACATAGATCACTGTGCTACTACACTGCCTGGGAGGCCTCATTTCTACATACCTTGGATTTAGTTTAAGAAGTTTAAAGTGTAGTTTAATGTGGCTTGAAGTGTTTTTAAAAACACTGTCGTTTCAGTGTGTATCCGGGACACAGTCCTGTGATGTTCAAGGCCGGCGGAATATAATTTTGGGCTGCAGCTGATGCTGTAGTCAGTATACCACCAGACTCTGAGATGACAGTATCAAGGTTTAACCGTTGTTCTTACTCCCCGGTGTATTTTGGCACATGGACACGCTTGTGTAAATGGCAGGGTAGATTTCTTCATGGTTGTTTTAGAGAGGTACAGTAGAATATATTCCCCTAAAAGAGAATAAGATGATTCTTCTGCATACTGCATTGGGTTCTGGATAGGGTTAGAGATATATTTGGTTTACTGTAGAGGAGGTATACTCTAGTATCACGCAACCAATATTTTTTTGTTGTAAGGGAGGCTGGTGACAATATACTGGAGCTCACATCAACTGTCAGGTTTAGTAAGTTATGGTGCTGAGTGGTGGCAGTCACTAACAGCTGGTAGCCCCTGTGTAGCCCCTACTTGTGTAACCTGTGTGGCCCCTACTTTTAGGTTATGCAACCTTAGTAAGTGTTGGCTTCCAATAGTACCTCTATGTCGTCACTTTTCTCCTGTTTCATGAACGCAGCCCTGTTTGAAGAGCACATTCACCTTGTAGATGGACTCCAATGCGACCTACACATGCAGAATGTTATCTGGATCACTTCCTCCGAGACCAGAAAATGAGATATGGAGCTAGGTAGGGATGCAGTGTACATAGGGCTACAACAGCAAAGCTGATTGGATTTTATTATTTCTGGTTGCCTCTGCTTGACTGGCTCTTTCACTTCCTGCGTCCATTTGATCAAAGGGATTTCTTAATTGACCACAGTGTCATTTAGCGTGTGTGGTGCTGCTGATTTGCATTCAGATAAAGAGACGTCGTGATGAACCAAGCCCACAGAGCCACAGCTCACACTCATGAGGTTGTGTTGCTTTTTAAAGTAATGAGTTCCTTCCTGGGTTGGTTGCTCAACTTGAAAGTGTACTTGGATCCATTCCCTAACGACAGCAGGCATTATCATCACCACTGTATCCATAGTAACTGGGAACAAACAGCCCAAAGAGGTTTAACTTGTCAGGTATGTACACAAAAGTGCACCACAAATTGGCCAGTGTTACCTACTGTGTTGATTTTTCAGTGTAACATTTGTAATGTTGATTCAGTAGTATGAAAAAAGTGTTGACAGTAATAAATGCTTTCGCAATGGTAGTTGAACGTTGGTGGACTGACGATATGGGACGGCATAAAGTGGAAGGGACAGCAACCAAAATCTTACTAGTTTGAATCTCTTAGCAAATGATTGCTAATCTGCCCTTGAGCAAAGCACTTAACCCCAGTCATTGTCGATAGTTGGTGATCCCTGGCCTTGACCCTATTTTCTAGGAGTGTCTCAGGAAAAGTTACAGAATCCATGAAGACAATTTTTATAGATTATATACTTACACCTGTATAATACAGGGCAAATATAAACACCCAAATTTGACCTTTTTGAAGCTTCCGCATGCCAAAAAAGTTTAGACCATCTTTATTGTAGATAATCTTTATAACAATAGAGTTTCTGAAGGTTTGAGAAAAGGGGCAGGGAATCTGCTGTTATAGCTTCAAGGGGAAGCTAGTTCCATTGTTAAGGTGCCAGGACAGATTTGAGTAGTCTCTTCACAATGCTTCCCACTGTGGCAGCCAGTCAGAATGCAGGTTGCCTCTCAATAACTCTGTCTGGATTCCAAAAGGAATTACACATCAATTTACAAGAAAGCATAATGGGACTTGCAAGAATGGCTACAAAAATGTTGCCATAATTTCCAGGTTTTCCAGAAATCTCATTTAGAAGATTGATGAATAAGGGAGGAAATTAACAAATTAACATCTGGAATCAGGATGTGTGGGAATTCTGGAAAAGTTATCAGATTTTTGCAATCTTTCTTTGGAGTCCTGATGTGGCCTTTAAAACACCAGTGTTAGTCAGAATTACAGTGGGGTAAACTGTTACACACTTCTTAGTGTTAAAACTGCTTTAACAGATGTTATTCAATAATGATGAAAGTATACAGTGCATTTCCTTTACACTGAAAAAGGTTACAGTGTCATTAATAGGCACACCGTTAAAAACTTAAAAGTGTAGGCCCATGTACTCATCAGAATAGTATTAAAAAGAACCCCACTGTCAGTGTTGATCCGACAGGATATTTTTCCTGTGTGGTAAGAAAATGAAAGTTGACAGTGTGTAGCTTTTGCCAATTTAGATGTGAGCGCAGATAGTGGTCTGAAACAGCGGCGTCAATATTTGCTCCATTGTTTGAGGACCTAAAACTCCATAAATTGATAGTAATCACTGGTTTTGTCCTGCCTAACTAAGCACCTCATTTAACATCCCCCTCAAACCTCCCCGAAACAGCTTGACTCAAATGTACAACATTGGTCCACCACACGGGTGCCTCAAAACTGGATACACAGATCATTTCTTGACCTACTCTCAGCCAAAAGCCTCTATTCCCTACTTTAAGAATAGGTAGTGGACATATTGAAATAGGTAAATGCATTTCCATATTGCTCAGATCATTCTGCAGCTTTGAAATTTCATGAGTGTGTTTACATTTTGGGAATGGTCATGTCAGAGCATTACCATCAAGGGTGTAGGGTGTATTTCATATTAGGGGGACACACATTTAAAATGTTTGCAAAGTGTTGTTATTATTGTGGGGGGTATCAATTTATCGCTTCCAACATTAGGGGGGACAGATCTCCCCAGTCTCCCCCTGCTCCTACACCCTTAAATACTGTCTGTCCATGTCATTTTCCCTGTGTTTCAGCCAGGTGATGTCAGCCTCCATGGTCATCAGTAATGCCCGAATGCAACTGAACAGTCAGCATGAATTAAATATGTTAATACCCGTTGCTATGGATACGGGCGCGCAGGCATGCATTAGATGACCTTTTACCAATGCCCGGGTCGGCTAACGATTCTTATTCTAGTCAGGCCAATCACTTTGCTGTGGCTTATTGAACACAAAACGTGACCTGGGGGTGACTGACTCAAAGATAAGAACTAAAGACTGCCTACTGACTGTGACTGGAAGCCATGTGTTGTGTAATGAGAGGTGAACATAGGCTTCTGCAGTTCAAGAAGCTTTAGAATGTCTCCTACTAGCATAACTCCAAAATATTTTCTCCAATTAAATTAACCCTCCTTCAGTTGACATGTATATTTCGTGTTGTAATGGGTGGTGTCATACTGATCATGTTGTATAGTTCATGTTGTATTGGTAGTGGGCAGTAATCATTTTGTATTGGTTATGTCGTATTGGTCATGTCGTATTGGTCATGTTGTGTTGGTCATGTCGTATTGACCATGTCTTGGTCATATCGTGTTGGTCATGTCGTATTGGTCATGTCGTATTGACCATGACCATGTATTGGTCATGTCGTATTGGTCATGTCGTATTGACCATGTATTGGTCATGTCGTATAGGTCATATCGTGTTGGTCATGTCGTATAGGTCAGGTCGTATTGGTCACGTCTTATTGACCATGTATTGTTCATGTTGTGTTGGTCATGTTGTATTGACCATGTATTGGTCATGTCGTGTTGGTCATGTCTTATTGACCATGTATTGGTCATGTCTTATTGACCCTGTATTGATCATGTCGTATTGGTCATGTTGTGTTGGTCATGTCTTATTGACCATGTATTGGTCATGTCTTATTGGTCATGTTGTATTGGTCATGTCTTATTGACCATGTATTGGTCATGTTGTATTGACCATGTATCGGTCATGTCGTATTGACCATGTATTGGTCATGTCATATTGGTCATGTTGTATTGGTCATGTTGTATTGACCATGTATTGGTCATGTCGTATTGACCATGTATTGGTCATGTCGTATTGGTCAT